>JAVTVY010014359.1:0-64424 GCA_036873755.1 Hanleya hanleyi
AGGGTAACCAATGTCACGTTTTTCCTTACCAAGCTGACCGACCACCGCCATCGGTTGAATGCGTCACCCGTGCACTGGTGAATACCATAACATGCCGCACATACTCTCTATGTCTACATGCTGATCGTTGACTTGAGCTCAGTAAACACTTGTACCTAATGTGACGGTGCGTTAAATAATAAAACATGGTGTTTGATAATTCAACTTGTTTTGCTGTGAACATACTAAACATACCCAGGGCGGCTCCCCAGCCTGGGTATGATGTAACATTGGGGATAATAAACTATATAAACATTGCTGAACTTGTTGTTATTCACGACAACCGCTATCCGATTGTATAATACAGAACATATAATGTATAATACCGGACATATATGGTACAATACAGGAAACCTGTGGTATAATACAGCAGAGATTTGGTATAATACAGGACAGATACTGTATAATACAGCACAGATTTGGTATAATACAGAACATATATTGCATAATACAGGACAAATATGGTACAATACAGGACAATGACACCCCACAGGACGCATTCGGACCAAGGATGGTCCATCTCTACACCAAATACCTTCCTTCACTGCCCCAAAATTCCCACTTTCGCTACTACTCGCACTGATGACGTCACCGATGACGTCAAAGATGCTGTGAACATTCCTCAAATCGGGGTCGATCGCTCATTGGCTCTTTTTCTCGACCGCTGATTGGTCCAAATGGAACTGCCCATCCTTCCCAGGGTTAATTTACAATCCCCTTTTGGGGTTCAAGCTCTGTATATCGATGCCGCAACATTGTCTCCGAACCTTGCCGAAAGGGAGACCTTGGACCTTTTAACCTGGATGTGACCTTTGACCTTTTGACCCGACATTCATCCGCGCACTGCCGGTGATGACGCGCGCGCGCGCGCTGCGGCCGGAGAACCCGCGCGCGCGCGCTGGGGGGCCGGGCCGGGCCGGGAAAAAACCCCGGAGGCTGAATATCCGGACGTCTAAGAGAACATTGGAACTCTTCTGGGTTCGAAGGTGAAACCCGGAAGTGACGTCACAACCCACGTGACCTGCGCAGCAGAATGGAAACGACACCCTAGTCTAGCCCCCTCACCTAGGCTTCACATGGATACCTCACTCGATCCCATCGGCCCACTAGTGGCCCACCTAGACCCCAAAACGTCTATGTCCATACCCTTTGTCGACTGCGCATGCGCAGAGTGACGATATTTCAACCCCGCACTCACCCCATCAGATGCCCCCTCACATAGGCTTCACATTGATACCTCACTCGATCCAATCGGCCCACTAGTGGCTCCCCTAGATCCCAAAACGTCTATTTCCATACACTTTGTCTATTGCGCATGCGTAGAATGACGATATTCCTACCCCACATCCACCCCATCGATTGCCCCCTCACATAGGCTTCACATTGATACCTCACTCGACCCCATCGGACCATTAGTGGCCCACCTAGATCCCAAAACGTCCACCCCGTATGGACCTATACACCCATAGCCATGCAGTATAGGCCTATGGGCCTACCCAGGCCTCGGTGACTTTTTCCAAAAATTTCACCGTTTCGCTCCGGGACCCTTCCCATCGTGTTCTAAATGACGAGACGTGAAAAACAAATCCAAGCAACCCATATCACAATGAACGTGTGTGAATTTCCCAGGTTGGACCTATACCCCCCATGGCCAGCCTATGGGCCTATATACAGACCTCGGTGACTTTTCCCAAAAATTTCACCGCTTCGCTCCGGGACCCTTCCCATTGTCATTTTCTTGGCGAGACGAGAAAAACGCGACCCCACAAGCCATAGTAAAGCCCACGAAAAAAAAATTGACCATCCCCATACCCCATACAGGCATTTTCCCTTATATTGTATAATACAGACCCCTATTGTAGGGGTAAAGTCCGTGTTCCGCTTTTTATAGTTTCGGGAAAAAATCCTAATTTTACACGCACCCACCCCATTGACTTGATAGGCAGGCCCCGATAAGCCCGGAGACCGATATTCACTGTTGGTGGAGGGGCAGGACTCGGCGTGGATCAAGGACATGTTTAAGAAAAGATATCCTGGGTCTTCGATGTGCGTCGTCGCTGGGTCGGTCGTCGACTGGTGCGTGGTCTCGGTGGGGCAGCTCTTTTATTCCCTACGGTGCGTTGTGCTTTGGCCACCAAGACGCCTCCCGCTTCTTTGGCCCGCCGTTTCAAGGCTTCTTTGGGTGCCGTACCCCCCAAGACATCACCGGCCACTTGCAGTCCACTGCGTATCGCTTGTTTGCCGATTGCTTTCACCCCACGCGTCACCAAGGGCAGGAACGTTTTGACGATGCTGCCGAGTATGTTCCCCAGTCCATGTCCTCGTTGCATGCGTGCACCGCTAAAGACCGGAAAGCCACCCCCGGCCTGTTGGGCATAATAGTCCATATAGCTGCGTGCATCGCACTCGTAAGGTACTTTCATTATGCAAAGTGGGGAGCACGTGCTTGTCGAAAATGAAGTATCAGCACCACTTTTCCTCGTTCGAATGCCACCGGTCGTCCCGTGTCATCTCTTATATCCACCGTGATAGTGTTTGTCGTACGGGCAGGTACGATGTGGACGATGTTGAGTGGTGCACACCTAATAATTATTACCAACCATTACAAGTAAGACGATGACATAAAACAGTTCTGTGGCATGCTCGATGGACTTGCTTTTGGTGAAAATTGTAAATCTCACTCTTCGAACTTTGATCTGCTGTCAAATGTGCTACATGTTATCTCGGTGATAGTAGATAAAATCAAAGTACTTAAAGTACTGATGTCGGGTTTACTTGCATCAGAAGGGTTTATTAGTCCCATATTTGTGATCATTTAAGGGAGAAAATCGTCCTCAAGCTGTTCGGTTTGTAGGGCCAAACTTTCACTTTTATCAAAAGGATATGAAATGGATCATTTTGTTCAGCCTACATGCTGAATTATAAGACACGAAATAATGAAGGGCTGCAGATGCACGAAAACGGATTTATGGCGCACCAAAGTTGGTACATTGGCTTATTTTCTTATTTTTATGCACTATTAAAGCTTATTCGGTGCAGATTTTCTTTTGTTACAAAAATAGGACATCTTTAACCAAAACCAATTTTAGCTATTTTAAACTTCAAATAATTCTGAAATAGTCAGTCTAAATATGATTTTGGTTGAAGGTGTCATAAATTTGCAACAAGAGAAAATGTCGACTGCAAATGCACCGAAAAATGCTAAATAAGCCAATGCGGCAGGTCTGAACCACTGTAAGTCTCGTCGTGTTTATCTGTGGGCCTCGATTTATTCTTTATCTGATCGATTCTTTACACTATTAGATTATTATCACCAAGTATGTAGACTAAAAGAAATAGTCAATTTGGCGCTTTTCAGACAAAAATTAGCCCCACCAGCTGTGTGTAACGTGTTGAGGACAATTCCCTATCTAAAGTGAACACCACCTTGGCTCTGTGATCTTACAACAAAACTTCCATGGATTCCGTGCTGAATGACTATCCTTGCCGCCGTAACAAATATGATACCGGATAAAATAAATTGGAAAGGCAAATTCAATAGAAATTGGAAAGATAAAATTTACTGCGATAATGTCCCAATTATCACATTCAATGCACAAGCTACCGTGCATTGCAAATGTGTATATGAATGCTGTTAGGGGCATGAATGCTGTAAGGGGCATCAAATGAGAACAGTCTCCGGGCAGGAGATCAAAACTACACATGTGCAGAAGAAAAAAGAAAAACTGAAGAGTGATACTAATGTAGGGTTTACCCTTGGTAAACCCGACAAAAACTGTACCTTGAGAAGTGCATGTCATCTCAGTTTTGTTTAAATTATTGATCATGTATCTAACAGGTTACGAAAGTAAACAAAGATCATAAAATATGAAATAACACTGCCTTGAGATATTATCATTATCAGGTGTCTCTGTTACAAGCGCCTGCTCCGGCATTCGTAATTCAGCCGTCGTCCATTAAAGGATATCCGCCTCCATAATCTAAAGACCTATTCCCTATTCCATATAACACTAGTAGTATAGAGCCGTGATTTACAGCCCCATTTTGCCGGGGGAGGTAACTCTTGCATCCGCCAGGGGGGCGCTTTTGCAGGTTAAAGTGTAGGAAGCGGCCATTCACTGCCTTTGTCCTCTGGGCCGCAAGGCCGCAATAGTTCCAGCAACCTTTGACCTTGCATTCTTCCGCGGTGACGCGGTCATGTCTGGCGGCGATGCAGTCTGCCTCCGCGGAGAAAAAGTAGTCCCCAGAATTCAAATACGTTGCATGTTCCGATTGAGTCGTATGAGGTATCAATGTGAAGCATTTGTGAAGGCGCATCTGATGGGCTGGGTTAGGGGTTGAAATTTTGTCATTATGCGCATGCCCGGTAGACAAAGGGTATGGTAATAGACGTTTTGGGATCTAGGTGGGCCACACATGGTCCGATTGGGTCGAGTGAGGTATCAATGTGAAGCATATGTGAGGGAGCATCGGATGGGCTGGATGTGGGGTTGGAATATCGTCATTCTGCGCATGCGCGGTAGACAAAGGGAATGGAAATAGACGTTTTGGGGTCTAGGTGGGCCCTTAGTGGACCGATGGGGTCGAGTGAGGTATCAATGTGAAGCATATGTGAGGGGGCATCCGACTGGGTGAATGTGGGATGGGAATATCGTCATTCTGTGCATGCGCAGTAGACAAAGGGTATGGAAATAGACGTTTTGGGATCTAGGTGAGCCAATAATGAGCCGATGGAGTCGTATGAGGTATCAATGTGAAGGATATGTGAGGGGGCATCCGCCTGGTCTGGTGTGTCGGCCGTTGTCAACATTCTGCGCATGCGCAGACAGGGAATTGTGGGAAAAGTGTATCGAAATAGACGTTTTGGAGTCTAGGTGAGTCCCTAGTGGGCCGATGAGGTCGAGTCAGGTATCGCTGTGAAAGAAACGTGAGGAGGCATCCGCCTGGACTAGTGTGTCGGCCGTTTCGATATTCTGCGCATGCGCAGACAGGAAATTGTGGGAAAAGTGCATTGGAAGGAACGTTTTGGGGTCTAGGTGAGCCACTAATGGGCCGATGGAGTCGTATGAGGTATCAATGTGAAGCATGTGTGGGGGGGCATCCGCCTGGACTAGTGTGTCGGCCGTTGTCAACATTCTACGCATGCGCAGACAGGGAATTTTGGGAAAAGTGCATTGGAAGGAACGTTTGGGGGTCTAGGTGAGCCATTAATGGGCCGATGGGGTCGAGTGAGGTATCGTTGTGAAGGATACATGAGAAAGCATCCGCCTGGACTAGTGTGACGTGGAACTGAAGTCATTCTGCGCATGCGCAGTAGAGAAAGGGCATGGAAATAGAAGTTTTGGGGTCTAGGTGGGCCACTCGTGGTCCGATGGAGTCGAGTGAGGTATCAATGTGAAGCAGTCGTGTGGGACCATCCGCCTGGACTAGTGTGTCGGCCGTTGTCAACATTCTTCGCATGCGCAGAGAGGGAATTGTAGGAAAAGGGAATGGAAATAGACGTTTTGGGTTTAGCTGGGCCACTAGTGGTCCTATGGAGTCGATTGAGGTATCAATGTGAAGCACACATGAGGGAGCATCCGACTGGGTGGATGTGGGGTAGGAATATCGTCATTCTGCGCATGCGCAGGCAGGCCGTAGTATGGAAATAGACATTTTGGGGCCGATATATATATGGACCACTAGTGGTCCAAATGGGTTGTGGGAGGTGTCAAAGTGAAGCTTTTGTGGGGTAGAGTCAGAATGCCGTGTTTTTATTGCAAGTCGCGTCAATCTGCGCATGCGCAGTTGGGTGTAGTAAGTAAAGTGGTCATTTTGGGATAGTGAAGGAAGGTATTTGGTGTAGAAATGGTCCATCCTTGGTCCGAATGCGTCGTGCGGGGTGTCATCTTGTAGTTCTCGTGGTGCACACCATCATTTGAGGAATGTTCACGTCATCTGTGACGTCATTGGTGACGTCATCAGTAGGAGTAGCAGCCAAAGTGGGCATTTTGGAGCAGTTAAAGAAGGTATTGCAGGAAACAAGCCTATATTTATGTATACTATGATTGTCTTTTTGAATTTGGTGCTAATACTGTTATGTGGAAAATGGAATAGGTCTTTGGATTATGGACGCGGATATTCTCTAATTGACGACGGCTGGATTATGAATGACGGACTAGACGCTTGTAATTTGGTTTAGAGATAGATCACTATTGGTCCGAATGTGTCGTGGGATGTGTCATCTTGTAGCCTTTGGGATGGAGACCACGATTTGAGGGGTTTCCACATCATCTGTGACATCATTGGTGACGTCATCAGTAGAGAGAAAGTGGCATTTTGGAGCAGTCAAGGAAGGTATTTGGGATAGAGATGGAACATCCTTGGTTCGGATGCGTCGTGTGGAGTGTGAAAGTAAAGCTCTCGAGGTGTAGACCACGACTTGAGGCATGTCCATGTCATCTGTGACGTCATTGGTGACGTCATCAGTAGAAGTAGTAGCGAAAGCGGGCATTTTGGGGTAGTGAAGGAAGGTGTTTGGGTAGACAGAGACCATCCTTGGTCCGAATGTATCGTGTGGGGTGTCATCTTGTTGTTCTCTGCGTGTAGACACATCTACACACTTGCTGGTCGCATTGTGCATGAATACTACATATGACTTGATACTGTGAACTATAACTCTAAAACTTCAAGATGGTCGAGTGGTCTAAGACGCCAGTCTCAAGTGCTGGTCTGCACATGCAGGGCTTGGGTTCGAATCCTACTCCTGACACATGAGTTGTTTACTTGATACTTCTGATACAATAGTTAAAACTATAAATGTAAAGTCAAGATGGCCGAGTGGTCTAAGGCGCCAGTCCTAAGTGCTGGTCTGCGCAATGTAGCGCGTGGGTTCGAATCCTACTCCTGACACATGAGCTTTTTTGTTATACAGCTTTTGTATTATACCATATCTGTCCTGTATTACACAATAGATGTCCTGTATTATACCATATCTGCGCTGTATTATACCATATCTGTCATGTATTATACAATACCTGTCCTGTGTTATACCATATCTGGCCTGCATTGTACCATATGTGTCCTGTATTTTACAATATATGTTCTGTGTTTTACCAAATCTGTGCTGTGTTATACAATATCTGTGCTATATTATACAGTATCTGTCCTGCATTATACCAAATCCGCGCTGTATTATACCGTATCTATCCTGTATTGTACCATATATGTCCTGTATTATAAAATATATGTTCTGTATTGGACAATATTTGCCCTCTATTATATCATATCTGTGCTGTATTATACCATATCTGTGATGTATTATACCAGGTCTGTCCTGTATTATACCATATCTGTGCTGTATTATACAATATCTGTCCTATGTTATACCATATCTGTGATGAATTATACAATATCTGCAATGTATTATACAATATCTGTCCAGTATTATACAATATATGTTCTGCATTATACCAAATCCGTGCTGTATTATACAGTACCAGTCCTGTATTGTACCATATATGTCCTGTACTATACCATATCTGTCCTGTATTATACAATATTCGTCCTCTATTATACCATATCTGTCACGCATTATACAATATCTTTGCTGTATAGTACCATATCTGGCCCGCATTATACCAAATATGTGCTGTATTATACCATATCTGTCCTGAATTATACCATATATGTGATGTGTTATACCATATCTGTCCTGTGTTATACAATATCTGTCCTGTATCATACCAAATCTGTCCTGTATTGTACTATGTTTGTCCTCTATTATACCATATATGCTCTGTACTATACCAAATCTGTGCTGTATTATACAGTATCTGGCCTGTATTGTACCAAAGCTGTGCTGTATTATACCATATCTGTCCTGAATTGTACCATATATGTCCTGTATCATACAATATATGTTTTGTATTATACAATATTTTCCCTCTATTATACCATATCTGTGCTGTATTATACCATATCTGTCCTGAATTATGCAATATCTGTTCTGTATTATACCAAATCTGCCCTGTATTATACAATATATGTTCTGTATTATACAATATCTGTTCTGTATTATACCAAATCTGTGCTGTATTATACCATATCTGTTCTGTATTATACAATCGGATAGCGGTGGTCGTGAATAACAGCAAGTTCAGCAATGTTCATACAGTTTATTATCCCCAATGTTACATCATACCCAGGCTGGGGGAGCCGCCCTGGGTATGTTCACAGCAAACAAATTGAAATATTAAACACCATGTTTTATTATTTAACGCACCGTCACATTAGGTACAATTGTTTACTGAGCTCAAGTCAACGATTAGCATGTAGAAATATAGAGTATGTACGGCATGTTATGGTATTCATCAGTGCACGGGTGACGCGTTCAACCGATGGGGCGGTCGGTCAGCTTGGTCACGAAAAACGTAACATTGGTGACCCTCTCCACTATCCACTTGGTGTTGGGGCGTTGTTGTTGGGCCCATTCCAAGACATCCAATTGGTCCACTTGGTCCAGCATCGTCTCTAGCGACGCCCTATCCGTGATGGTAAACGGTTGGTCAAATACCCGGATGTTACTGCTCGAGTAAAAGTATCGGACTTGGTCTGTCTCCTTATGCTGCAGCACATAACCACATTGTAGATATCCTGAATAGGGCGATGACGGTGGAAACAGTGCCGGATCATAGGCCAATGGCGCCGATAGATGTCACTCACTGGATGGCCTTCGTGTAACAGATCGTTAGGAACATTTATGGGTTCTTCCTCGAAGTGTACTTTGCCCTCCACGTCGTACAAAATCTGGCCCAAGGTCTTATCGTCGGAATTTGACTGTTGAATTAGGGCGACATCATCATCATCGGCCCTCGTGCGATGGGTGGGAGTTCGCGCTATCTCCATACTGGTGCCTACGGGCTCCTCTACCTGCAAACGTGGCTGCGGAACAGGGTGTCGTGTGCGTTGGTGTCGCAGCAACTGACTGGTCAGTTTGAAAAGCCGACTACATTCTTCGCATGGACGCCTGGGTGGCCCATGAATTGAACGTTCATGGCGCTGTAAATGATCCGGGCGCTGAAACGACAGTGTACATATCGTACAGCTATACCGGGCGGTTCCGTCGTGCTTGGTAGCCTCATGGCGGCGCAAATCGTGCAGACGAGTGAATGATTTTGAGCACGTAGTACAAGTGAACATCTTGGTGGTTGACAGAGTGTCTGATGAAACGATTGATTTTGATAGAAATTGTAGTTTAGGGGCCGCTTCCCATACGGATTTCGCGGCCCATCAACTCAATGTTTTATTTAAATTTCACGGTACATTTCTCCGTTAATTTAAGATCTTTTGCAGCGCTAGATATTAAAATAAATAATTAAATAATGAATAACAATAACAATGAGGAAACATAAATATTAGTAGAGAAGAGTCGCTATGTAAAAGTCGTTAAGTCTGTTATTGGTTATTATACTGATAAATATGTGTTATAATCGCGTGGATGATTCCTTTGGCTTGGTACCCCATAGTACGCACAAAGCCGTCCAGAAAAAAACTAGGAGAACCAAGGCGTCTTCGGGATTCTTCGAGGCGACTTCCCTAACGACGCCCTTGGGAACAGGGTGGGTCCTTCCAGAAATCTGTGCCTGTAACAATTGCTTGGAGTGTGTATTGGGGTACAGAACGGCGTGCACCCTGTACTCTATAGCCCGTAGGGCATAGGGTACACCAGGGTATGGGTGCACCAGGTATGTGTGTGTGTGTGTGTGTGTGTGCCTGCGTACGATGACGTCACTTCCGAGCAGCGCAGGGGTCAAAGGTTACTTCCGGACTATAGGAACACTTGTGATCGTGTAGATCTTTCTTCCTCTCATCTGTCTGTATCATGGCACACGGCGACACACACAAACACACACACGCATACACACACTCATCATTGTATAATACATGAGAAATATTTAGCTGGCATCGTGCCAAACCGTGAACACCTGGTCTGGCGCCTACGTGTCTGTGTGAGCGAGCTCACGTGCCGTACACCTGGCTCCGCTGCTCCGCGAAGGACAAATTCTTCGCTGACGTCACGGTTTGGCACCGTGCCAGCTGGCATCGTGCCAAACTGTGAACATCTGGTCTGGCGCCTATGTGTCTGTGTGAGTGAGGATAATAAAACGTGTATTACGCAATGTGCTTGTTGTTGTTGATGTCTCTTGGTTGTGTTTATATTGAATGGGTCTGAGCATATTGATGCGATGAGAGGAAGTTTTCGGAGAGAGCGTAATTCGACATTGTGCACGGATAAACACAAACACACACACACGCGCGCGCAATGCGGCTCAGTCGTACACCAGTACATCTCGGTCCTCGACCTGGAAGTACTTTAACTGAGTGTGCTAAAAATAGATCACCAGCTAGCATGCTATAAAAGGGGAGCGGCCTGGCCGTTTCATCAGACACTCTGTCAACCACCAAGATGTTCGCTTGTACTACGTGCTCAAAATCATTCACTCGTCTGCACGATTTGCGCCGCCATGAGGCTACCAAGCACGACTGAACCGCCCGGTATAGCTGTACGATATGTACACTGTCGTTTCAGCGCCCGGATCATTTACAGCGCCATGAACGTTCAATTCATGGGCCACCCAAGCGTCCATGCGAAGAATGTAGTCGGCTTTTCAAACTGACCAGTCAGTTGCTGCGACACCAACGCACACGACACCCTGTTCCGCAGCCACGTTTGCAGGTAGAGGAGCCCGTAGGCACCAGTATGGAGATAGCGCGAACTCCCACCCATCGCACGAGGGCCGATGATGATGATGTCGCCCTAATTCAACAGTCAAATTCCGACGATAAGACCTTGGGCCAGATTTTGTACGACGTGGAGGGCAAAGTACACTTCGAGGAAGAACCCATAAATGTTCCTAACGATCTGTTACACGAAGGCCATCCAGTGAGTGACATATATCGGCGCCATTGGCCCATGGTCCGGCACTGTTTCCACCGTCATCGCCCTATTCAGGATATCTACAATGTGGTTATGTGCTGCAGCATAAGGAGACAGACCAAGTCCGATACTTTTACTCGAGCAGTAACATCCGGGTATTTGACCAACCGTTTACCATCACGGATAGGGCGTCGCTAGAGACGATGCTGGACCAAGTGGACCAATTGGATGTCTTGGAATGGGCCCAACAACAACGCCCCAACACCAAGTGGATAGTGGAGAGGGTCACCAATGTTACGTTTTTCGTGACCAAGCTCACCGACCGCCCCATCGGTTGAACGCGTCACCCGTGCACTGATGAATACCATAACATGCCGTACATACTCTATATTTCTACATGCTAATCGTTGACTTGAGCTCAGTAAACAATTGTACCTAATGTGACGGTGCGTTAAATATTTCAATTTGTTTGCTGTGAACATACCCAGGGCGGCTCCCCCAGCCTGGGTATGATGTAACACTGGGGATAATAAACTGTATGAACATTGCTGAATTTGTTGTTATTCACGACCGCCGCTATCCGATTGTATAATACAGAACAGATATGGTATAATACAGCACAGATTTGGTATAATACAGAACAGATACTCTATAATACAGCACAGATTTGGTATAATACAGAACAGATATTGCATAATACAGAACATATATTGTATAATACAGGACAGATATTGTATAATACAGCACAGGTATGGTATAATTCAGGACAGATATGGTACAATACAACACAGATATGGTATAACAGAGAGCAAATATTGTATAATACAGAACATATATTGTATGATACAGGACATATATGGTACAGTTCAGGACAGATGTGGTATAATACAGCACAGTTTTGGTATAGTACAGAACATATATGGTAGAATAGAGGACATATAGTACAATACAGGACAGATTTGGTATGATACAGGACAGATATTGTATAACACAGGACAGATATGGTATAACACAGCACAGATATGATATAATTCAGGACAGATATGGTATAATACAGCACAGATTTGGTATAATGCGAGCCAGATATGGTATAATACAGCAAAGATATGGTATAATGCGTGACAGATATGGTATAATAGAGGACAAATGTTGTATAATACAGGACAAATAGTACAGGACATATATGGTACAATACAGGACTGGTACTGTATAATACAGCACGGATTTGGTATAAAACAGAACATATATTGTATAATACTGGACAGATATTGTATAATACATTGCAGATATTGTATAATACATCACAGATATGGTATAACATAGGACAGATATTGTATAATACAGCACAGATATGGTATAATACAGCACAGATATGATATAATAGAGGGCAAATATTGTCTAAAACAGAACATATATTTTATAATACAGGACATATATGGTACAATACACGATAGATACGGTATAATACAGCGCGGATTTGGTATAATGCAGGACAGATATTGTATAATATAGCACAGATATTGTATAACACAGCACAGATTTGGTATAATACAGAACATATATTGTAAAATACAGGACATATATGGTACAATGCAGGCCAGATATGGTATAACACAGGACAGGTATTGTATAATACATGACAGATATGGTATAATACAGCGCAGATATGGTATAATACAGGACATCTATTGTGTAATACAGGACAGATATGGTATAATACAAAACATGTATATACAAAAAAACTCAGGAGTAGGATTCGAACCCACGCCCTGCATTGCGCAGACCAGCACTTAGGACTGGCGCCTTAGACAACTCGGCCATCCTGACTTTACAGTTATAGGTTTATAGTTTTAACTATTGTATCAGAAGTATCAAGTAAACAACTCATGTGTCAGGAGTAGGATTCGAACCAAAGCCATGCATGTGCAGACCAGCACTTGAGACTGCCATCTTAGACCACTCGACCATCCTGAAGTTTTACAGTTATAGTTCACAGTATCAAGTCATATGTAGTATTCATGCACAATGCGACCAACAAGTGCGTAGGTATGTCTACACACAGAGAACAACAAGATGACACCCCACACGATACATTCGGACCAAGGATGGTCCCTGTCACCTTCCAAACACCTTCCTTCACTACCCCAAAATGCCCGCTTTCGCTACTACTCCTACTGATGACGTCACCACTGACGTCACAGATGACATGGACATGCCTCAAGTCGTGATCTACACCTCGAGAGCTTCATTTTGACACCCCACACGACGCATCCGAACCAAGGATGTTCCATCTCTACCCCAAATACCTTCCTTGACTGCTGCAAAATGCCACTTTCGCTACAACTCGTACTGATGACGTCACCAATGACGTCACAGATGCTGTGGAGATCCCTCAAATCATGGTCTCCATCCCAAAGGCTACAAAATGACACATCCCACGACACATTCGGACCAGTAGTGGTCCATCTCTGCACCAAATACCTTCTTTCACTGCCCCAAAATGCCCACTTTGGATACTACTCCTACTGATGACGTCACCAATGACGTCACAGATGACGTCAGCATTCCTCAAATGATGGTCTGCACCACGACAACTACAAGATGACACCCGCATGACGCATTCGGAACAAGGATGGTCCATTTCTAGGCCAAATACCTTCCTTCACTACCCCAAAATGACCACTTTACTTACTACACCCAACTGCGCATGCGCAGATTGACGCGACTTGCAATAAAATAAAACACGCCATTCTGACTCTACCCCACAAAAGCTTCACTTTGACACCTCCCACAACCCATTTGGACCACTAGTGGTCCATATCGGCCACAAAATGTCTATTTCCATACTACGGCCTGCCTGCGCATGCGCAGAATGACGATATTCCTACCCCACATCCACCCAGCCGGATGCTCCCTCACGTGTGCTTCACATTGATACCTCACTCGCCTCCATAGGACCATCAGTGGCCCACCTAAACCCAAAACGTCTATTTCCATTCCCTTTTCCCACAATTCCCTCTCTGCGCATGCGAAGAATGTTGACAACGGCCGACACACTAGTCCAGGCGGATGGTCCCTCACGACTGCTTCACATTGATACCTCATTCGACTCCATCGGACCACGAGTGGCCCACCTAGACCCCAAAACGTCTATTTCCATACCCTTTGTCTACTGCTCATGCGCAGAATGACGTCAGTTCCACGTCACACTAGACCAGGCGGATGCTTCCTCATGTATCGTTCACAACGATACCTCACTCGACCCAATCGGGCCATTAGTGGCTCACCTAGATCCCAAAACGTTCCTCCCAGTGCACTTTTCCCACAATTCCCTGTCTGCGCATGCGCATAATGTCGAAAACGGCCGACACACCAGTCCAGGCGTATGCCTCCTCACGTATCCTTCACTACCCCATCGGCACACTCGGCACACTCGGGGCTCACCTAGACTCCAAAACGTTTATTTCCATACGCTTTTCCCACAATTCCCTGTCTGCGCATGCGCAGAATGTTGACAACGGCCGACACACTAGTCCAGGCGGATGCCCCCTCACATATGCTTCACATTGATACCTCATACGACTCCATCGGCTCATTAGTGGCTCACCTAGATCCCAAAACGTCTATTTCCATACACTTTGTCTACTGCGCATGCGCAGAATGACGATATTCCTACCGCACATCCATCCAGTCGGATGTCCCCTCACATATGCTTCACATTGATACCTCACTCGACCCCATCGGTCCGCTAAGGGCCCACCTAGACCCCAAAACGTCTGTTTCCATGCCCTTTGTCTACCGCGCATGCGCAGAATGACGATATTCCAACCCCACATCCAGCCCATCCGATGCTCCCTCACATATGCTTCACATTGATACCTCACTCGACCCAATCGGACCATGTGTGGCCCACCTAGACCCCAAAACGTCTATTTCCATACCCTTTGTCTACCGCGCATGCGCAGAATGACACTATTTCAACCCCACACCCAGCCCATCAGGGATGCGCCCTTCACAAATGCTTCACATTTATACCTCATACGACCCAATCGGACCATGCAGCGTATTTGAATTCTGGGGACTACTTTTTCTCCGCGGAGGCAGACCGCATCACCGCCAGACATGACCGCATCACCGCGGAAGAATGCAAGGTCAAAGGTTGCTGGAACTATGGCGGCCTTACGGCCCACAGGACAAAGGCCGTGAATGGCCGCTTCCTATACTTTAACCTACAAAAGCGCCCCTGGCGGATGCAAGAGTTACCTCCCCCGGCAAAATGGGGCCTTAAATCACGGCTCTATACTACTAACAGTATTAGCGCCAAATTCAAAAAGACAATCATAGTATACATAAACATAGTCTAGTTTCCTGCAAAAATTTCCGATGATGCCGGCAAGACATCATGATGTTCCAAAAATATCAAATCTGTATCGCTGATCAGTATTCTTAATCCATAATAATCGTTGTAAAGTCGTCATCTAGAGACTGATGTATCTCGGTCACGCTTTGATTGTGACTGTTCATATGAGCACCATGAGGATCTTGAAGTACATGGATTCATACGGCCCCTAGCCCCTGGTTAACCGGAATTAGACACAAGTTACGAAACGTAACTCCATAGATCTTGCACGCTACGCGCGTATTTTGCTATCAGCATGTGATATGTATCGCCAAATTTGAGAAACTTTGAGTGGAGGCGCTTGATGATATAGCCCTGTTTTATAAGTTTCTGCAACAATGTTCTGCGACGTTGATTAAAATCGTCACATCTAACACAGGATCTAGTAAATGCTACTAGGCGAGATATGTATACGCCATATGCCGGTCCCATTGGAATATTACTTTCCAGAAAGGGATAGTTTACGATTTCGAAATTGTACTCATCTCTTTTGTCATAAAGTCGCCCAGAGAGAATGCCCGCTTCATTTTCATAGAGATATAGATCTAAATATGAAGTGCCTGTAGGGCTATCTGTAGTTTCCTTCAAATCCAGTGAAGGTGGATATAAACCCTTCACTGCGTCATTTATATAACGATTATCCACAGCGAGAAGATCGTCCATATAGCGTTTGGTGAACGAGAAGGAACGGGCTTTGAAAGGATCGGTGTTTGAAAGCGCCTGCATATAGTCATATTCATAAGATAACAGATACAGGTCAGCCAACAGGGGTGCACAATTAGCACCCATTGCAATACCTGTATGCTGCTGATATATTGTGTTGCCAAATTTCACATAGATATTTGTAATGAGAAATTCAAGCAACTCTATAAACATAGAAACACCCGACGAATGATATGTCTTGTATGTAGTAGGGCTAAAAAATGCTTTATGGTATTAATATATCTACGATCAGTTTTCTTGAAACAGATACTATTAATGAACTTAGACGGTCAATAATGTCCTGATTGGAGGGATTGTAGTATAGAGAGTCGAGAAATCCCATGCGGATACATCTCTGTACGGTATGTGACCTTTAGCATCAAGTTCTTCCGTAAGACCTTTGAGTTTTTCAATATCCACATACATTCAAGGCGCAATACCTTTCCCAAAATGCTTTTACCTCCTGAAGGGCCCTCGTCAATAGAGTTGAATGAAGCTTGTGTCATAACAGCTTTCCTATCTGAACTAGATTATGGACAGAAGCATGTCTCGGTGTTGACTGTGTGCATAAGAGTTCCATCTGTCAAGAGTAATTCATGTCCAAATCAGCCATTGTAATAATTAGGAGTCTAATCTTACCATCCAACCGACTGTAGATTCTTATATGTTTCTATCATTACTTGTCATTGTATAACACCGGTAAGAATATCTTTGTGACAGTGGTCATCAACGGGACATATGATTCAGGAACACGTTCTGTTGATTTGCAGAAGCATACACGGTATGTAAGGATCCTTGCATTGAGATTTTGTTGGAAGTTCAGAGTCGACTTACACGCTTCACAAAACCAGTATGTCGGCAGTTTTCGCAAATAAGTGGCATCCAGAGACCAGAACATTCACACAAGGAAAACAGACGCCTGTGATTTCCGAAATCACCGTAGCAGGACTCAGACAGGCACATGCCGACGGCTGTAAGGCAGACGCCACCATGGGTAAAACAGCCTATGATGGAGAGATCTCCGACAGCTACCTACAATCCTCTCACCTGGAAGGTATATATTGCCTTTGTATTAGCGTAATTAAACATTTCATGTCTCCCATGAACATCTTTTACAGTAAAGTCTCATTTTAGCAACACCCAACGATGGAAGCTTCAACTTCCCAACGATTACAGCTTACAGCTATATGTGAGCTGTATGTGTGAGGTGTACATCTGGGGGGGGGGGGGGGGGGGAATTTGGCCTAATGTCACACTCAAGGATGTTTCACTCACACGACGTGTACGTGTGATGTGTACGTGAGGTGTACGTGTAACGCGTATGTCTGGGGTGTATGTGTGAGGTGTACGTGTGATGTGTATGCGTGAGGTGTATGCGTGAGGTGTACGTGTGAGGTGCATGTGTGAGGTGTACGTGGGATGTGTATGTGTGAGGTGTACGTGTGATGTGTATGTCTGAGGTGTATGTTTGAGGTGTACGTGTGATGTGTATGCGTGAGGTGTATGTGTGAGGTGTACGTGTGAGGTGCATGTGTGAGGTGTAGGTCTGAGGTGTATGTGTGAGGTGTGATGTGTATGTGTGAGTTGTACGTGTGATGTGTATGTGTGAGGTGTATGTGTGAGGTATACGTGCGATGTGTATGTGTGATATGTATGTGTGAGGTGTAGGTCTGAGGTGTACGTGTGAGGTGTGATGTGTATGTGTGAGTTGTACCTGTGACGTGTACATACACACGGACATACACAGTGACTCAGCTTTATAGTTGCTAAGCCCACATGATTGAATTCCATGACATTTCGGCACACGGCATTTTGGTAAGCGACATTTGGCACGCGAAATTTCGGCAACTTTTTCACATCTGCAGTTAGTTTGAAAAGACCTGTTTTAATGGTCCTTTCCACATTAAATTTTTGGACAATGCTGTCTTTCCCGGTGTCTGATATAGGTGTACCGCACGTGGGCCACCGCGTGAGCTTCTGTTCTTTCTCATGTCTTTCCAATAGTTATAACATGGAGCGAGTTTTTTCAACTATTGATAACTGGTGTAAATATGATAATATGAATAAAGTATCCATACTATTCCAATAAAGGACTAATAAACTTACATTTACCTTAAATTTGGCAACTTCGGGTCGAATATATACCAGTTATCGTCGATTAAAAATATGTTCTGGGTTGAAAACATAGCGAAGCGGCAGGATTGACGAACCGAAACTCATGCTGCCGGCCAGGTATCGGTGCACCGCTTGCTACTGTCGAGGCCAGATAGCCTTGTCCAGAGATTAATTTGAACTACAGTGTAAATTGCTCATTTAATTGGACGAAAAAAAAATTACGAGGTTTGAGATAGGTGCGCATATAATGTACAGAAATATATGGAAGATTTTTCTTGGTATTCTTTTTTAAGTTACCTTTAGATATATTTTAGATATTTTAGAAAATTTTCCATTAGTCAGGCAGATAATCTGTACATGTTTATAATCATACTGAGTTGGGTTACACTGATTTATTTGTATAAACTGTGACGGCTATATAATCATACTTAACAGAGCTACATGTTCATCCCATATCTTTTATAGTTCTAAATGATGTCACTCTGACATGCATATATTTGGCTTATACGCCCGCTTTGACTCTGTTTGTCATATCTGACATCTGGAAGAATCTACAAAAATCTACATTTTTGTAGCCCTGTAGTCTGTCTATATGTTGGAAAACACATATCTAATCTTTAATTTAACATAATACTGCATGTGAAGTAAAGTTGCCGAAATACCGCGTGCCAAAATTTCGTTTACCGAAATGTCGCCTACCTAACGATCGATATCATGCCGAAAGGTCCTGACACCAGATGGTTCATAAATAACGGATTAAGTCGTCCTCGGAGTTGCTGATATGTTGGAGTACAAATTACGTTAAAAAAAACGTTTCAGGCTTAGATGAAATGAAAGATAATACCTGCTTGCAATTCTTTCGTACGTTTCGATGTATTCAGTTATACTCTAATAACGCTTTGGTATCTTACGGTTCATTATTGCTTTGGAAAAAAATGGTGCTACAATGCAAATATCTCATAACGTTAATATTTGTCCATCCGTCATCAGTTGGATCACAATACTTTATTCCTATAGATGGCGTCCCGATAACGGTGTATAAACCCAAGGACAGAGGTTCGAATCCAACCATCTTAGTATATTTTCACGGCGGAGGGATGATTATGGGCACTCGTCAGAGACTTGATTCCACTTGCCGTATCCTATCCACGTGAGTTCTCTCACTTTCACTGGATTTGAAGGAAACTACAGATAACCCTACAGGCACATCATATTTAAACCTATATCTCTATAAAAATGAAGCGGGCCTTCTCTCTCGTCGACTGTATGACAAAAGAGATGATTACAATTTCGACATCGTAAACTATCCCTTTCTGGACAGTAATATTCCAGTGGGACCTGCATATGGCGTATACATATCACGGCTAGTAGTATTTGCTAGATCCTGGGTTAAATGTGACGATTTTAATCAACGTCACAAAACATTGTTGTAGAAACTTATAAAACAGGGCTACACCACCACCTCAAAGTTTCTCAAATTTGGCGATGCATATCGCATTCTGATAGCAAAATACGAGCGTAGCGTGCAAGATCTATGGCGTTACGTTTCGTAACTTGTGTCTAATTCCGCTTAACCCGGGGCTAGGGGCCGTATGAACCCATGTACTTCAAGATCCTCATGGTACTCATATGAACAGTCACAATCAAAGCGTGACTGAGATACATCATTCTTTAGATGACGACTTTACAACGAATATTATGGATTAAGAATACTGATCAGCGATACGGATTTGATATTTTTGGAACATCATGATGCCTTGCCGGCATCATTGAAAACTGTTGACCGCTTCTCTCTTGCAGGAAACAAGCCTATGTTTATGTATACTATGATTGTCTTTTTGAATTTGGTGCTAATACTGTTATATGGAATATGGAATAGGTCTTTGGATTATGGACGCGGATATTCTCTAATGGACGACGGCTGAATTATGAATGACGGACCAGACGCTTGTAACTCTAACATTAATAAATATATATGAATGGACAGAGCTCTGTATAGCACGGAGACTGCAGTCATTGAAGTCTTCCTCCCCTCTCCCTGCCATTCGTCACATATTTGGGAAAATACACTGATAAACACGTATACATGCAAACTGAGATACAGCCAGACAGAAAGTGACGTTAAAACTATGAATCACTCACTCACACAGACAGATAAAGATTGTCAATTAAGGCACGAAATTACTCATGTATCTACTATTTGAAATTAGTCTTTGTACTGTTTCAGCTGTTTTAATTTTAACAGTATTTTATTTCATTGGACAATAATTAAAATTAAATTGGAATAAATTCTCTGATTGTCCAACAATTATTGGTGAAAGTGACTGTCATCTTTTTTTAACAGGAGGAGCAGATGTATTATGGTGAACGTGGAGTATCGTCTGGCCCCCGAGCACAAGTATCCCGCCAGTCTCGACGATGCCGTGTGCGTTGTTAGGGCTGTTCTGAAAAATAGATATGAATTTGGTATGTATATAGTATCTAAGTGTTACTATAAAATCCAAACACCAGATATGTAAGTTGAATAGCATATATTTGGAGGAACACATGTAGAGATGTGAATCAGAGTGTTACATCAAGATTATTTGAGCACAACTAAATCTGTATGACCCCGTTGTACATTTTTCTATTATATTCCACAAAAGTGTCAGTGCATATCATTAAGGAGGAAGCGAACATGCCCGGTTGATTATACCGAATTTCTCCCAAATCTTTGCCAAATTCTTTTTAATGGCTTGTATAGTATGGTCATGAACATTCAGCCATTTGTCAACCAAAAGCCAGGAAGATATCACAATGACAAATATGGGAAAACTTATTTTTTATTTTTTATTTATCTTGTACTTGAACGTAGTTAGCTGGACTGCGCAACTGTAATAACCCTATTAAGTATTTTAACTCCAAATTCAGTGCCAAATCGATCTTCGAGGGTAGATACTTCATGTAAGAAGCTATTGTCTGAGTCTTTGTGCAGCTGAAAAGGCTCAAGTCCAGACACATTGTTGTCCCTAGACTTGGCTATTGTTTGCATTGTCTCGTGATTCTTACATGGAGTATGAACCTCTTCTTCCAGTGATAAGCAATACAACTCGAGTGATATTAGCGTAATAAAAATTGAATTTCATCTAAAAACCACAGGAAAATTAACTGGAAAATTACTATTAATTATGTTTGGAATAATATTTGTCTTGTATATACAACTTAAGGATAATAATCTTCCGGGTACATTCTTTGACACTGACTTTGGGATTATTATATACTTAAATGCCTAATCAAAGATGTGCAGTTCAATTGACTATGTATAAAATAAAAAAAGTACAGAAAAAAATGTGACAATATTTTTTCCCCATATTTCCTATTTCTGTGTCTTCCTCGTGTCTAGAATGACATGTCGGTAAAATTCCATGACAGTTCTTTGTGACATTGAGAAGAAATCTGCAAAGGACTGAATGGCTTGAAAATTTGGCTTATAGTCAACCGTTGTTGTCTCTTTCTCCTTGAATTCTCGACATTGTTTTCGCGCAATGCGTTCGATTAAATATTATACATGTACCCGTGACAGAAAAATAAAGTTGTTTTGCAACTATGTATCGTTTAATTAAAAGGGGGGTCGGACGGCAGCAAAGTAGGTGTAGCTGGTGACAGTTCTGGAGGCTTTCTTGCAGTTGCTGTTTGCCATGAGGTACCGGGTCTTGACTTCCAGGTAAATTCACGTGTATTTTCTGTGTTTTTAAGCATTTTGCTATATTATAATATAATTGTCATCCTAACGCCATTATTGGTAGTAAATCAAGAAACAATCATCGATGAATCGCATACATGCCGCAGATTGGACATCCAGTATAGGTAGATCTCTTTAGCTTCTGACATAACATGACACACGGCCTGATACCACGCAGTAAGAGCTAATTATGTAGATACTTTCCGCGTAATCTCGAGTACTTCTATACTGAAAGTTATTGAAGATATGGTGTAGTTTATGTCTGCGATTTGCAATTATATGATATCGTATATTAACATTCTTCTTGCATTAGATACCAATATACCCACGCGTGAACTACAGCAAAGCCATCCGACGTCAATCGCACATAGAGTATGCTGATGATCTGTTCCTATCGTCCGCGTTAACAGTCTGGTATGTACATGTTTTCTTGCTCGCTTTCACGAGTGTACGGTGTCGTCTTGTGATGGGGGAGTGGTGTGAACATTGACTTATGCAAAAAACAGGAATTATAAATTTCTAGACTGTAATATCCTTCTGACGTCATGTGCTGTGTCTCCACAGCCAATTCTGGAAGAAAAGTAATACCCAATTATTGAAGAAAGGTATCAATATCCCCTTTGCCATGCATTATGCCCAACTTATGGTTTTATCTTCCCGCACCATTAAAATTGACGACTTCTTTCGTCGCATTAGTAGATTATGTTAAAGTTGTTCAATATTTTGATATTTACAACAACTTTTTTTCTCGTGGTAAAGCCCCTGGTAAATAATATTGAATACAGGATTTCTTAATGAGTCACTTACAGTTTATTGACTTTAAAGACTTTGCCCCATCTGTTTTGCCCACAAATCTACCATGTGTAAGAAATAAACTTATCTAAACTTATATAATACAAAAGACATTCTTGAAGAAGAAAGACGCTACTATTCAAAACTGTACCCTAAACAAGACACAAATTACGTCGACACAGATAGATTTTTGAATGATTTAGATCTCCCAACGCTAACAGACAAAGAAGCAGCTGAACTTGAAGGAGATATATCATACGTAGAACTTACAGCCGCCTTGAGGGATACAAAGAACGATGGGAGCCCAGGATTGGATGGTTTTCCAGTGAAGTTTTTTGGAACCAGTTAGGATATTTTGTACTCCGGGCAATCAACACTAGTTTTCATCAAGGAGAATTTTCGCTTACCCAGAGACTGGGTGTCATCACTTGTTTACCCAAGCCTAATAAACCAAGAAATCTATTGAAAAACTGGCGACCAATAACTCTGCTAAATGTAATTTACAAATTAGCGTCAACTTGTATAGCCAACCGAATCAAAACCGTTCTCGATCGAATTATTCATGAAGACCAGAACGGTTTTATTTCTGGCCGCTATATTGGAGAAAACATCAGAATGATTTATGATCTGATGTTCGAAACAAGGGAAAGGGAAATTCCGGGGCTCATTTCGTCAATAGACTTTGAGAAGGCATTCGATTCTATCTCCTGGCGATTTATGGACAGTGTTTTAAAAAAGTTCAATTTTGGCGATGATATTCAAAAATGGGTAGCCTCTTTCTACAAAAATATTAAAACATCAATTATACAAAACGGTCACTTGTCATCATCGTTCAATGTCGGCAGGGGATGCCGCCAAGGTGATCCAATATCGCCGTACCTCTTTTTAATGTGCGCAGAGGTCCTTGGACACATGATTCGAAAGAATGATAAAATCAAAGGGATACAGCTAGGAGGAGTGGAGTTTAAAATCAGTCAATATGCAGATGACACCCAGCTAACCCTTGACGGTTCAAAGGCTTCCTTAAAAGAGGCACTCGCTTGTCTAAATCTATTCTATACATTTTCCGGTTTAAAAATAAATATTGAAAAGACAAAAGCGGTGTGGATAGGGTCACTTACTGGATCTGACATCAGGCTATGTCAGGAAGAGAGTCTGGATTGGGTGAACGACTTTACTGCACTGGGAATCACTTTTACAACAGTTAACTTTACTGACATGTGGAGATACAACTATTTATCTAAAATAGAGGATTTGAAGAGAGAGCTGAGCAAGTGGAAAATGCGAAATCAAAGTCTCTTAGGAAAAACAACAGTCATAAAATCGCTGGCAATGTCTAAGGTAATACACCTCTTCCTTCCCCTTCCAAACCCACCTGAGGCCTGTATGAAATCCATTAATAAAGTGTTGTATACATTTCTCTGGAATGGCGGTCCGGATAAAATCAGGCGGTGTGTCATTACGCAAAATTACAAAATTGGGGGGTTACGAATGATAAATCTTCAAAACTTTGTACAGGCTTTAAAAATATCATGGATGAGGCGCATAGCATTTCATGACAAAAAATGGAAATATCTAAACCGGGACATGCTTTCGTCAACCTTGTTCAACTATGGGGGAGAACGGCTTACAGATATGATAAAAAAAACTGTAGTAACCCTTTCTGGAAGGAAGTCCTCCGAGCATGGCAATCCTTTCATAAAAAACTACCAATTCAGGAACTGTCTGAAATTCTCAACGAGCCTTTATGGTACAATCTAAATTCTAAAATAAAAGGTCTATTCATAAAAAACTGGTATGATAATAAAATACGCTACATTAAGGATATTCTCAACGAGAATGGCACATTAAAATCATTTGAGGAAATTAGGCTAGTTATAATATACGGGGGACCTTTTTGGACTACAACAGGGTAATAAAAGTATACCAAAAAGCTGGATAGAGATTATCAATCAAAATTCCACAGATGTAGGACACTGGAAATACACCCCAACTATTCCTCATCAACTAGGCGTACTTGCTAGGGAAAAGAAGGGGTGTGGACGATTCTATGATATACTAAACACGGAAAAATATGAAAAAGCCAATGCACAACTAAAGTGGGAGGACTTTATTGGGATCGGTGAAATAGATTGGCCCAGCGTTTTTGACGTAAATGTACATTGCTATCAACATACCAAATTGAGAGACTTCCACTATCGCTTTCTACATAGAATTATTTATACAAAGTCGCTGCTGTATCGCATTGGTATCACCAGTGACGATTTATGTGACTACTGTAAAACAGAAAGTGAAACCTTCGAACATCTATTCTTCCAGTGCAGTATGGTCAAGCCATTATGGTCTAATCTTCAAAAATGGCTAAAAACGGAAATAGGGCTGGACTACATTATTACGGCAAAAGAAATGGTCGTGGGATGGGGAAAAAATATATGTGGCCTGAACACGCTAATGATTAACAAAAATGTATATCTATAAAAATAAGTTTCTGGACAGACAGCTAAATTTTTCAACCCTCAAACATATATTTCGTAATCCCTTGAAAATTATGAATCAAAACTAGACCTTTCACCATGTTTGAAATGGGAAATGTTCAAATTACATTTTGATTAGACCATGATGTCCCAGCAGATACTTGGAAGTAAAAGAAACGTGCTTAAGAAATAATATATTTATTCTAGTCTTGAAACCCAAGTTTTCTTTTTTTTTCTTTCTTTTTCTCCTTGTTTTTTCAATATTTTTTTTTATTATTGTTTTTCTTTTTTACGTGTGTCCTGGTTTTAAGATTTTTTGTTTTTTTGGTGTGTTTCTTTAGTATGTTTGCTTATACTTCATACATATATGTGTATAAATATTGAAAAAACCACGAAACTAGTAGTATATGCTGGGGTTACTACATTAATATTTTCTTCAAAACCGGTATCGTCGTTTCTACGACTCTTCAGTAGTAATAGTAATAATCTATTGCAATAATTTATTTGATGAATTTATGTACATACAGTTACATGAATTGACTGGTGACATGGATAAACTCGAATAAATGTAAGTAATTAATAATAGAAATCGACATACTAACTGTAATTAATACCTCATGCTGGTCAGACGAACTATATATATTTATATATATGTATATTATAAATATGCGGATAATAAATTCAACCATTTAAAAAAAAACAAAAAAAAAACAAAAAAAAAACCATATCTAAACAGGTTCAGCTCCAACTACATACGAACAGAGAAGGACCGAGAAGACATCAGACTGAACCCCTTATTCCGTGAAGGTTTTGACAAACTTCCGCCCGCCATGTTCATCGTGGCCGAATGCGATTACATCCGGGATGATTCCTATGGTTAGTTCTCATTTTTTACGTTTGTATAACCGTTGTGTTTTCTCCCGATGTATAGCATCATCAGATCTTTTTGTATCCATTGGAGTTCTCGTGCGCAAACTACCCCTTGCTTTAAAATCTTGAAATGGTCACGAGAGAATGATATGATATTCATAATTTTTCAAGTGTGAAACCGAAAGGCTTGCCCTCAAGATCTCGTCATTATCTATATAACATTATACGTTCAAAGGACTATTTGATGTTGAACATTGGTCAAACTTGGGCGTCAAGCTTGACATTCTTGTGACATCATGTAAGACCGCAAGCAATTGTAAGAAATAAGCTGTCAACAATTGTTCGGAAGACAATGTGGTGTGTCTGCTATAAAATACATGTGAACTTTCGAATGGTTGAAAATTTATTAAGCACGATAAGATTGCGATATGGACTAAACAATGACCTTTGTTCACCAGCCTCTCAGATAAATTAGAACTCATACATTTACAAGATACAGAGTGTATGTACATTTGGAGAGAAAAATAATTCCTCACTGAATATCCGATGCTGTCTTGTATCTGAATGTTATACTTTTTGTGAAGTCTCAATTCATTAAATTTACAGATTATTCAAAAAAACTTCAGGATGCTGGTGTGAGATCAGAACTTGTGTTGATAGAAGGGGCGTGTCACGGATTCTTTGCCAGGCCAGGTAATCCAGATCAAAGGATAACGATTAGTTAGAAACAAATATTTCCGTTGCGTAGTTTCTGAATTATTGAAAACAAAAGAAGAAATCTTTTTAGAAATCAGTTGAAAAGACGAATCATTACTGAGACCACATATGTTTAAGTACCCGAAAATGTGATATATCGTAACAGGAGAGTGACGGCTTGCCAAGTTTTAAATATTGATTGAAACTAAATATTTGGTGGAGGTACGATGCATTTAATCCTTTCCACCATAGTTTTGTTACGTATATCTGTTGTTAAAACATATCGCCGAATTGCGTTATAATTTTGGCGGTTATTTTTTATAAAAAAAATAATATGATATATCTTGTCACAAGAGAGTGAGAGCTTTCCACGTTTTCAATATTTATTGGACCTAAATAGTTGGTGGAGCTGCAATGCATTTAATCCTTCCCACCACGTTTACTACGTATATCTGTTGTTAAAACATATCACTGAATTACGTTATAGTTTTGGGGATGATTTTTTATATTCTGCATGTATTAACAGAACACTTCAAAAAATTGAAGAAGAAATCTTTTTCGAAATCATTACAGAGACAATATATGATTAAGTAATAAGATATATCGTAATAGGACAGTGACAGCATGTTTGTAATACTGATTGGAACTATATATTTGGTGAAGCTGCAATGCATTTAATCATTTCCATCATAGTTTTGCTACGTGTATTTGTTGTTTTGCTACGTATCGTTGAATTGTGTCATACTTTTGGTGATATTTTATTCGTTTCATGTAATCTGCATATTTTCACAGAACACTTCAAAGAATGTTGTGCCAAGGCATACAGTCGTGTCGTTGATTTCATCTATTCATTTGCGTAAATGATGATGAGCGTCATCTACATATTGCAAGCCAACACATACCCTACATACTTCAAGTAGAGAAGATCTCTGCGCATTTAACCTTCAATGAACAATAAATTGTTGAATACATATTGAATCAAGGCGGGTGTTATGGGAAGAAGAAATTTCTTGGAGACAGTAAACAGGAACATCGTCTGTACATCCGTATTCGTTTTCAAAGATATGTTGGATGTGAAAACTTCTGCAACTTCTGTGTGAACATGTGCCGTTAACTGTTTGGTTCTCAATCCAAGTGTGATAGTCTCGAATGAGTTACCCGCTGATTGCGACCAAATAATAATGTCTGCTCAAGACTACATAGGTGTGCTAATGAGCCTTGCTCCAACAACTGTTAAATCGTCTGTTCTAAGTTGATCGTACGAAGTTAGATCTAGGTTTCTGTTTGACGATTAACATTAAAAAAGTATGTTTTAAATTAGGTTGTACGTTGGAAATTATGTCTTAATTTGTGACGAAATATTAATTTACGTTCAAGCAGTGTACTTTTGACGTAAACGACCAGCAGCCGGAAAGAAATGGTTTTCAATGATAGCTGCAGGACATCATGCTGTTCGTAAAATTATTATCACTGACAAGTATTATTTAAGCCAAATGGATTTCCAAGTCGTTTTCTGAAGTATAATGTATCATGGTTGTGAGTGTTCATCTGGATATGTAAATATATGGCGTTCAAACCGCGGGGGGCCCCTAGCTCCGGGTTAACCGCGGGGGGCCCCTAGCTCCGGGTTTTGCAGAATTAGACAAAAACGTATATAGCGCCAGACATCTTGAATATTACGGTCGTATTTTGTCATCAGTGTGGGATGTTTATTACAGAATTTTTCGTCACATTTTCCACCGGATCAAGTCCAGATAAGGGGGTATATTTCCTTCACAGCGTCGCTAATACAGGGAATATTCAAAGCGAAGACATCGTCTGTGCAAGAAAACTTATTGATGCAGATGCGTCAATGCCGGCGAAAACGTTCGTAGCTTATAATCTGTGTATTACAAGCCGATTACGTGTGCAACTGGTGAATACAGGTCGCGATGCACCATTATGGTTAAAACAAAAACGTCGATTTGTTTGTTTTCATTAAAGATTTGGCTAATGTAGTTCGCGCAAGGACCCATCTGGAAAGTATGGGGTTAGCCGGAAGTTAAGTGCTTGCTGGCAAAATGTGCACATAAGCCGCATGTCGAACTAGGACTTTGAAAGTAATGTTTTCTGGTTGAGGTATTAAAGTCGCTTCACATAGCCTGATGTAAGAGTTCGCGCTGTGGCATTATATTGGACCCATCATCAAGCCACTATTTCTTTATTGATGTGTGTCATTGTAAATTAAGCGTAGATCGACTTTCTTAACATCAATCCGATCCGCGTGTTTTACTGTTTCGAGTTTTTAGTAACTCGCAGTTCAATCTCACATATTTTGATGCAAACGTACAGGTGAATAACTTGATCATGTTTGGTCATCGATTTGGTCTCTCAGCCATAATAAAATAGTATTAAAGAACATTTATTCGATGAATTCATTATAACAGAATTAATATTAATGTGTTAACCATGAACGGGTGATACGATCCTGTCGTTTTACGATATGAAACTAGTTGGATCACTCCTCGGCACGTCTGCGAAGTATGGCTCGAGAAAACACCTGTTACTCGTCCAATATCAAGATGGCCGCTCCCATGATAAGTGAATTCAGATATCCGGCGGCGCTGCGCCGCCGGAAATAACGTTTGGAGAATAAGAAGGAAGGGGTTTTGGAATTGTTATCTTGGTAGATATTTGCGTATTCAATTGAGAAGAGATATATATCTGTCAAAAGTGGTGCACAAATTGTATCCACCATCCACCATTGAATTTCACAAGAGATGTTCAAGCAACTCTAGAATCAAAGATACATCCCAAGCAATATATCCTTTACATAGAGTGAAATTGAAGACAGCTTTATCACGTCTGACATTAATATATATACCGCTGACTAACTTTATGCAGCACCTATATTATTAATGAGCAGAGGTGTCCTGCTGAACAGAGATGTCCTGGTGAGTAATACACACAAAAGTTCTTTGCCTGTGAAAACATTGTGTACACAGCGGTATGGTACCATACAGAAGACTTCATTGTAACGGTACCATAAGGCTAACAGAGTGTGGCAACAAAAGTGTGGCTAAGATACAGAACATCACAGGAATCACTCTTTCGGAGGAATGCAGTCAGAATATTGACCTGTGGGTCATGTGACTTCATATCAGTACGCCGACATGCTCTCGGCCACCATGGTATTTTATCCCTAACCCAATCACCGAAAAAGATCCGCTCTGGTTCCGCTATGATACCGTTGCGATGAAGAAGAAATCGAGAATGCCATGGGGTTTTTTTGTCTGCAGAGTATGTGTCGCATTACCATGTGAAGCTTCCGTAAGACTATTGGGGTTTTTAAGCATCTAAATATATTTTAATGACAGCCCAAAATTCTCCCAAAATGACTTCTTGTTAAGAGAGGTTTGGATCTAGCATTGTATTTTGGAAGTTTACCACAATTTTGGTATGTCGCTACGAGTGGCCGGAAGGGAAACATCTCGTTCAGCCAGAAGATGTTTGTGTTTCTTGAATAAATCTTCCGAATAGACTACGTCGATGCAGATGCGGGAGAACTAGCTATACTCAACTTATTATCTAGCATCATGGTAATATTAATATTTGCGTATAAATTTTATATTATTTTGGGCCTAATCTGCTGGAATAATAACAAAATGTGTGATGTGAATGAAGTAATTCGATTAAAGGCCGTGGATTTTTTTTTTTTTTTTATGCGCGACCGTGTGACTGAAATGATACGATCTGATTGGCTGGTAGAAATTTGAGAACGAGCGTCTCAGTTATGCGATATATGTTGCTTTGTAGTTTTTGTTACATGTAGAATTAGCTTATGTATGAAGTAAATTATGTGTTTTCTGTAGTCTCCCCCAGTAGTCTTCCATAGACGAGACCGGGGATTGATTCTTGGTATGCGCATGCGAAATTGGCAAACTGGTAAATAGCATTGGATCGCTGTTCAACCTGTGAAAAATACGTCCAGTTTCTCGTATCTCTAAAAGGGAAACATCAGGAACACGGTAGGCCTGTAATCACTGCCTACCTTTTTCCAAATGCATGAGGGTCTTCCGAATAGCCGAGAACACTATCTTCCAAACAACTGAGTGTAACTGGTAGTGTTCAACGAGTTTTCACTCACCGCCCAGCGACTACGCGACGGCAAGTGAATTAACCCCTTGGATCTGGTGCCCGGATCATCCGATTTGGTACAGGTACTAACCCAGAAACTCTGGCTGTGATAGGTAAATTTAGGGTAAGGGGGCGTGGCATTCCTATCACAGCCCAGATCGAGGGTGGGTTAAATTTTGGAGACAAAAATTCGTCTGGCGAAGAGCGGCTTTTCGCTGACGAAAATAACGAAACGGGAGAGAAAAAATATGCCAATTTGATACAGTTTGACCGACCTTAACTTCTTTAACCATGTACCATCTCTCGTGACTCTATTGATGCTGACAAAAAGTGATCAAATGTGTGAGAAAAAACTTCCATTGATTTTAACGTTTTCGCGCCTTTCTGCCATCTTGTGACCTTCCTGATCACGTGAATAAACAGACGTCGTTATTGGTTCTTGATGACGTGAGACAGCTGGTGAGACAGAAGACCAACCCCATTCTGCGCATGTCCCTGTAAACTATGGCGGAAGAAACACAACGGCAAAATGACAAAATCCGTGTTTGATGGCAGATTTCATCTAATTAAATGAGTCATTAGGTGGTTGTCATAGTGCTGGAGATGCCAAATCATATTATTTATTCGATAAAATGTTTGTTGTGCCTCTGTCTCAATTCCCGACACCGTGTGCAGTTAAAGATCTCGAGCGACTGATGTCTTATTTATTTTTTTCCTTTTCGGTCTGTACAAGTGATTCGGGCTAAGGGGTCAGCAACAACAACCAAAAAAGAAAAAAATAGACTCCTTAGCCGATGTTTTCGGGCTAGTACAGGTACATGTTTGTGTGCACTCCGAAATCGTAAAATTACAAACGAACACGCAGAGTTCAAGGTTATTAATTCATAAGTCACCGTAATTACAAAGGGAGTGTCGAACTTTGAGCTTTCGTTTTTAAATTACCTGCACCCAGTGGGATTATCCGAGCACCAGATGGGTGGCGTTGTCATATTTTTGGCACTTAGTAAGGGAATAGATTAGGTAGAAGATGGGACCAGTCTGTCATTTGATGACTCAAGTATGTTCACCCTCTCCACCCTACCCCCCTTCACACACACACTATCATCCCCTGAGAATGGAGACCAAGATGTTGATTTTGATTCAAGTCGTTAATCAATCTGGTTATAATGTTCATGAAGTATTGCACAGTTCGCAGAAGTCGCCCTGTTTGATGCCGGACAACCTCGCGCGCTATAATTTGATGATCTCTCTTTTTTCAACAGTGAAGCGACCGCCGTCTTAGATCTATACATGTAGGTTTTCTGTTTGAAGATCAACATTAAAAAGTGTGTTTTAAATAATGTTGTACGTTGGAAATTATGTCCTGGTTGCGAAATATACGTTCAAACGATGTATTTTTGACATAAACGGCCTCCCATAATCATCCATACTATTTTTATATCATTCGGCTTTTACATACACTTTACATACATTTGACAAGATATCAGCACATGACCTTTTTACCATGGGAGAGTACAATATCCTGGCTGGTGACCTAGATATTGCTTAACCAGAGGCATGCACCTTCATTTCGGCTTAAACCATGCTCGCGAAATACCGTGACAGGAAATAATCGCAATCATGTTAAGGGGTAAAGAAAAATGCATAGCGGCACGCTGTGTAGCGTAAATGCGGTGCTTTCATATGTAATGCGCTGAAACTGAATATCGCCTCCTGAGAATATCGGACTTGTTTCGTTCGACGCCAACTATACATACACTGATTTGGATCTTCGTGCTGGTATGTCCAAGCACAAGTTTCACCGAGAAACAGAGATATTTCTGAGGCTCCTGAGGGAGTACTCCCTGGCCGACACGGGCGAGGATTACACACCTGAACTCGCTAGAAAGGAACTGGAAAACGCCACGACTGAGTTTTCAGGGGAAGCACCATTCAGTGGTGGAATCAGTGAGATTCATGTCCCGTCGGACCACATTGCAGGTAAGAAGTGTTGTTCGCTGGCTAGACATACGAAGGTGCCATTCGGAACTCCCGAGCGGAAATCTACGAAGGGGACTGACATCTCAAATCGGAGATCCCCGAGAAGTTGCGAATGACGAAGGTGCATGGGTTTTGGGTACCATCTGTTTCAGCCAATCAGATCGCAGAGTGGGTATCTGTAGCTATACGGGCTGAATATGAAGATGCCACCTAATTGGTTGATATTGACTGAAGTGGACTGATGAAATGGCGGACCACGGCAGCTGTTTGCGCTATTCAAAATTGCTTTCATAATTATTCAACTGTAATTCACTGATTTTTCACACGATTTTGAAATTGACACTTATTATTTCAAAATCGAATCGAGCCAAGCTGTCAAAATTGGGAGTACACGAATACTGAGCGATATATAAAAAAAATCGGCATGCATTATCCTACTCCTTTTTTCTTATTTTTCTGTGTCCGAAGCTTCAATGAATTTCGAAATGAAAATCAGTTATATCCATGAGATTTTGGTAATTAGCTATTGAAATTTATGCCAATATGATCGTAAATGGGAAATATAACTGGGTCCCATAACATAAAGCAAAATCACACTCGTGCGTATTTGGTCAAGTTCACGCGATATATTGACAAATTTATCCAAAGAATGACAAACAAGAGTCATTATCAGCTGATTCCTGACAATTCAGGCCAGACTTAACGAAAAATGACATATTTAGGCATAACTATTACGTAATATAGGTCCGGTATCAGTATCGGAATATATACTTGTGATCGTTAAGACCTGTGTATTCACGTGCCGTTCATTTTGCAACTCACTTATGAACCACTTAGTTTTTGTTCCATTGAAGCCTCCAGCGAACCTTGATATCTGCTGCGAGTTGTGTATTTCCTAATTTCGTCGAATAAGATGGTCCTATACCCCTCAGTTTTTTTTATCTATTTAGTCCAGTTCTGGCGAAATGTTCAGGATGGATATAAATTAATTCAAAATTGACTGTACTTTATTTGAATACCGAACTGGACAACTGGACTTTGACGTGTTACAATGGAATTTATGGGCTTTATAAATCCACCAGCGGAAGAGATGTGTCAATATATGAAAGGGGAGGGTAACCTTTCTCTCCGTCCAATGAACGTATTCCACTCAAGTGTAATAACGGGTAATAGCGACACAATAACTCCAGGATGTTTCAGTCAAATAGAATCAAATATTTCAATTGTAACGACTAATATCATTGCGGAGCATTTCTCAAAATCAGTTTTTCAAAAGCGTCATTTTCTTAAGGGGGTCGGCCCACATATTGTTTCACAGTTTCAAGATAGTTGATTCCTGTCATTTTTCACATTCTCTGACATCTGACATACGCTACCTTTGCAATTATACTAAATTGGACAACTTGACAGACAGCTACAATGTTGGCTCTAACATGGAACAGCGTTATCTGACAATGAGTCCTTGCTCAGATATTCTGAGCCTGCATCTACCGGAATCACTGAGACTTTTATCCTGACAGCTTCGATTTATGTATCTAATTCCGCTTGAGCCGGTGCTATGTGGTGTCGACATGAACATCTAAAATAAAAGCATGCCTCAGATACAGAAACCCCGTAACAAAATATGCCTCCTGGTGATATACGCCGTTATAATTCCCACCACCATTGAATGTTAGTGCTTACTAATATCTTGGATATGTTATGAGGCTTCTGTATCTCGTCCTTTTTTTCTTTGTCTTTCGATTCCAATTTCATCAATTCATATAACTGTCTATGAATAAATCTTTCCCGCGTTAGGTGAATTTCCTGTGAGAGAGAATAGCGCGATACAAATATGGAAACAGTTTTTGAGAGAAATAATCAGAAAATATCAAATCTTGTACGAACCATTTGGCATTTATTCCAATATTTATCCACGTTTTTACAATCTCATTTACATCCTAGTATGACCGAGAGGTAAACGATTATGCGTAGATAAAAAAAATAACATTGTCATTGCAACCTTGACTTGATGTCTATAGAGTCATGTTCATGTGGATATCTTGACTTGATGTCTCTAGCTTTATATTCATGAGGATATCTTGACTTGATGTCTATAGCTTCATGTTCATGTGGATATCTTGACTTGATGTCCATAGCTTCATGTTCATGTGGATATCTTGACTTGATGTCTATAGCGTCATGTTCATGCGGATATCTTGACTTGATGTCCATAGTGTCATGTTCATGTGGATATCTTGACTTGATGTCTCTAGCTTTATATTCATGAGGATATCTTGACTTGATGTCTATAGCTTCATGTTCATGTGGATATCTTGACTTGATGTCCATAGCTTCATGTTCATGTGGATATCTTGACTTGATGTCTATAGCGTCATGTTCATGTGGATATCTTGACTTGATGTCCATACCGTCATGTTCATGTGGATATCTTGACTTGATGTCCATAGCTTCATGTTCATGTGGATATCTTGACTTGATGTCTATAGCGTCATGTTCATGTGGATATCTTGACTTGATGTCTATAGCTTCATGTTCATGTGGATATCTTGACTTGATGTCTATAGCGTCATGTTCATGTGGATATCTTGACTTGATGTCTATAGCGTCATGTTCATGTGGATATCTTGACTTGATGTCTATAGCGTCATGTTCATGTGAATATCTTGACTTGATGTCTATAGCTTCATGTTCTTGTGGATATCTTGACTTGATGTCTATAGCGTCATGTTCATGTGGATATCTTGACTTGATGTCTATAGCGTCATGTTCATGTGGATATCTTGACTTGATGTCCATAGCTTCATGTTCATGTGGATATCTTGACTTGATGTCTATAGCTTCATGTTCATGGGAATATCTTGACTTGATGTCCATAGCTTCATGTTCTTGTGGATATCTTGACTTGATGTCTTTAGCTTTACGTTCATGTGGATATCTTGACTTGATGTCTATAGCGTCATGTTCATGTGGATATCTTGACTTGATGTCTCTAGCGTCATGTTCATGTGGATATCTTGACTTGATATCTATAGCTTCGTGTCCATGTGGATACCTTGGCTTGAGGCCTATATGTGGATATCTTGACTTGAGGTTCATAGCTTCGTGTTCATGTGGATACAATGACTTGAGGCCTATATAGTTTCGCTTTCATGTGGATATCTTGACTTGAGGTTCATAGCTTCGTGTTCATGTGGATACAATGATTTGAGGCCTATATAGTTTCTCTTTCATGTGGATATCTTGACTTGAGGTTCATAGCTTCGTGTTCATGTGGATACCTTGACTTGAGGCCTATATAGTTTAGCTTTCATGTGGATATCTTGACTTGAGGTTCATAGCTTCGTGTTCATGTGAATACAATGACTTGAGTTATATAGCTTCCTTTTCATGTGGATACCCTGAGTCTATAGCTCCGTGTTCGTGTGGATAGAGTGAGGTTTATAGTTCATGTTCATATGGATAACTTGACTTAAGATCCATAACTTACTATTCATGTATATACCTTGCCATAACTTACTATTCATGTATATACCTTGAATTGTGGCCTATAGTTTCGTGTTCATGTGGATACCTTGACATGACAACACGGTATCTACCAACGGAAACGGGCAATACTGGGAAGGGTCTATATAAAACACTTGCTCTATCTCTCAACACGGGGACACGAACGTGATCCCTGACCTAATATCAAGAAAATAATAATGCGACCATGGGCCCGTCAGGTCAAAGTAACGATAGAATTTTCCATAAAAAAGTTTTTAACGATCTCACAACATATTTTTATTATCTTTCAATTGCAACTATCTGGTTTGCTGTTCATGAATGGAAATACCCACGAGAAAATGTTATGTTTGTAGGAGGTATCCCCGTGACTGTTTACAACCCGGACCACGTCGGCAATCACCCACCAATCCTCGTGTATTTCCATGGAGGCGGCATGGTGATTGGTTCAAGAGCAAGCGTGGACACCACCTGTCGGCGACTGTCAATGTTAGTGATCGCTTTTTAATAGTATGTCAGCTCAGCATCTCATTGGTAAGCCACAAGCTAAATCATTAGCAACTTCAATCCATTTAAACTTTATATCGCGCTTAAAATGTATATGAGCTCATCATCATCTCATTTGTAGAAGCAATTGATTGTCTATAAATTCTAGTTTACGGAACGATTATCTTATACTTGTCTCCAGCGGAAACACGTCGTTTTTCACTCTCAGATACAGGAGTAGATAGTCCATGACGAATTGCATGACACTACAGCACCAAAATCCAAGCGTATATGAACTAAATATAATACACTAGTTTCTTTCACAATTGAAGCTGCCAACAGTTTTCAGTGTTGCCGGCAAGACTTCATGATATTCTTTACATAACGGCTTTATCACTGGCCAGTATTCTTTATTCAAATGAATTTCCAAGTCGTTTTCTGAAGTATGGTGTATCTCGTTCGCGCTTTGATTGTGACTATCCATGCACTTGAACACCATTTAGATGTAAGCGCACATGATGCTCAAGCTGTTCCGAGTCCCGGCTTAAGCAGAATTAGACACAAGTTACGAAACGTAGTTCCAGAGATCTTGCACGCTACAGTCGCCATTTCGCGTCATTGGGCGATATTTTTCACAGAATTTGAGAAACTTTGAATGGAGGCGTTTGATGGTATAGCTTTGCTTGACAACCTTCTTCAATAAAATTCTGTGGCGTTGATTGAAATCGTCGCATTTTGTACAGATATGTAAGATATTTATTCAGGTCGTCCTGAAATACTTATATCCAGAAATAGGTAATTAATCGTTTCAAAATTGTAATCGTCTTCCTTGTCGTAGAGTCGCCCTGATCATTCTTGTAAAGGTATAGTTCCAGGTATATGGATTATCCAGGCCATGTCAGGGCAGGTGGTCTTTGAATACATTGCTGTTAGCATATCAGTTTCTGGATTGGTATGGCCACAATGTTCCATGTACCGGTATCTCTATGTTGCATAGATTCAGTTCAAGTAGACATGGAAACACAAGAAGAAGCCATCGTCATCATATCCAAACAGTATATTATATTTATGTCTTTGTTGCTAACATGAATCGTCGTCATCTTTCGAAGGGAAACGCCGTGTATTGTAGCAAACGTGGAATATCGCTTAGCTCCCGAAAACAGATTCCCAGCCAGCTTCATCGACGCAGAAGTAGTGGTTAGGTGGGTGCTGCAAAATAAGAATTCCATCGGTGAGTTGGTTAACTACCTAACAATTTCCCTATGTGAGCTGGTCAGGTTCCTAAGAATTGTCCTGGTTCATTTTCTGATAATCCCTCTTAATTTATATCTTTCTGCGAATTATATCAATAAGTTGGCTAAATTTCTGAGGATCCCCTCCCAAGGTAGTTAACTTTCAAATACTCCGAATCTTCTCTATTGCAACTACTTTAGAGATATCCAAACGAAGTTCCACTCGAATTGATTCTATGTTCGGATCTATTTTTGTCCATATCAGGTAGGTTTTTGTTCCACTCGAATTGATTCTATGTTCGGATCTATTTTTGTCCATATTAGGTAGGTTTTTGCGATACGATGTCTTTAATTTATTTGTCATCGACAGGTGGTTCGGACAAAAGCAGGGTTGGTGTTGGTGGTGATAGCGCTGGGGGAACTCTCACTGCTACAGTATGCCACCTGGTGCCAAGTATAGCCTTTCAGGTATTGTGATATGCCATCAACATTCTATCGTACACTCTCATCTACCTAGTATAATCCGTGGCGTGTCCGACTCCTCCTTCTACTCCTCCTCCTACTCCGCTTTACTCACTGCACAGCGGGTCGCATAGGTGTAACGGGATAGTATAATCCGTGGCGTGTCCGATTCCTACTCCTACTCCTCCTCCTCCTCCTACTCCGCTTTACTCACTGCACAGCGGGTCGCATAGGTGTGGCGCGGGATAGGGTGGGGCGAGAGACATGGTGTTTTCGCTACCTGAGATTCCATGGGCCAGGCTTGCACCCTACTGTAGAATGGGTCGACTGCGCATGCGCGATGATGAGTAGTGCGCGATGAGTAGTATAGAAAGGGCGCGCGATCTCCCTATCCCTATAAACTAACCCATGGGGGTGAATGAACCCATGGTGGTGAATGAGCCATGGGGGTGAATGAGCCCTCGTTTTCCTAATTAGCCGGATACTCTCTATCCATACGACACATTCCTCGGTAGATGCAGTGGCAAACTGAGTTACCTGTTCATGAATGAAATGAATTGCTCATTGTATTTTGCAGCAGCGAACATCATCATGGCAGTAGATATAGCTTATGATCATATCCGCACTATCTTGCATATCTGGAGGAACAATGCGATAGAAGCAGGCTTTCCCCTCACAACATCATTTTTCTTGTATTTTAATGGCCGCCAGATTTTAGTGTATCCTGCTGTGAGCTATCGACCCTGTCCTACGCGGAAGTCAGTCGAAGAGTATGGAGACGGCCCGATTCTATCGAATGATGTTGTATTATGGTGAGTAGGTGTCGGATATTACACTGTGTTCGTACGTAACTGTATTCATGATTTTACTGTCATTTGTATAAATATGATGAAAAACTGACTAATCATGTAGTATGATTGTTGGTGCCGCTTGCGTGGAATTATTGTCAATATGTTTAATGAGTTGAAATGACAGCTTGTTGCTTTGAAGAATTTTTTTTTTTCATTCACTGCCATCGCAAACTATCGCAATATCAGGCCAGGTTTGATGGAAGACAAACAGAACAACTGTTGGGTAATGCCTTGTCAATTACATTGGCCTGGGTTTACATCGATCCTTGCTAGAATTGGGATTCCATGATAACTTACGAAAGTGTATCTATATCCCAATAGTACATCTAGTCGGGTTGTATTAAAATCCACAACTCCATTCTTCACTTATGCTAGCGTAGACCTTAGATGATAAGCCTGGCTGAAAAAGACCTCTCCTCCTGATACGACATATAGTTTATGAACCATTAATGCGATATTAACCTAAAACCATCAATCTGAAATTTGCACATTACTCGAATGTTTCCATTTATTTAGGTACCGTGAACACTTTCTAATCAATATGGATGTACAGGACATTCGACTGAATCCTTTCTTTAGGGACCGGTTTGACCATCTTCCACCTGCTTTATTTATCGTCGCACAATGTGATCGAGTCAGAGACCAGTCTTACGGTAAGTTATCCGGGGTTAACTAGACTCTCTCGCGCTGGAGTTCAAGATGGTACGAGAGCATCTAGCTAACCGGAGATTGACCATTGACTAAGGTCCGATAAGTTAGACTGCAGTTCGCAGTTAGCGTGACTAGCCAGTATCTTGTGACACAGTATCATCCTCGGGGTTGATAACTGTTTAACGCTCACTGGGAGCCAGAAACATAACTGTATATTAGAGAACATGTACCTAGTACCGGTAGTATCTTCTGTCCTCATTGAAGGAGCAGTGTCCTGACTTAGAACAAATACTTGACATTAAATCATATCTCATATCATCAAAATGGTAATATTTTGATCAGCAAATATATATTCTTAGTTTCTGGGTTAACCAACCTGGTATATGGGCTTACTTCATTTGGCATGCATACATGCCGATAGTTTAGCACATACAACAAAACAATATGATATAAATGTACTGATAATTATACTACGTTGATTCGATGACATACAATGGGGTTTGGCTAACCAGATACTTTTATGGCAAGTAACTTTTCTAACAGCTTGTAAACTGTCAATGGCCGTCGACAATCATCGGATAAAAAACCATCATCGGATGGGAAAACAATCATCGGATGGGAAACCATTCGATGATGATGAGGATGATGATTTCTGTATTGCTCAGTGCGCACCAAATTATGAAGTAACCTTGCGTCTAGGACATTCAAATGTTACATTTGGTTCCGACAGAACTAGACACTCCTGATGGTAAAATTGGGAGCACACTGAACATTCTAGCCAATGAGTGTTTCCGCAGTCGCAAAGGGTTGGGTGTCACGGAGAAACCTCCAGACATGATAGGACACAAAAAGTAGTATGGTCACGCAAATGTCTAAACATTTATAACATGGATAATGTCACTGATTTACTGTGTGATCGAGTGTCACGCGTTCGATATCACTTATTTAGTCACAAACCAAGAAAAGATAGTAAACTGAACACACACACACATATCCACATGGGTTTTGCAAAGAAACTTCATGCAGTATAAGTGGGAAGTTTATAGCGAGAATATGGAGACCTCTTCACTTCCCGGAAGTACCCCTCCGCTTCTCAGTTCTGTTCCACACACAGGAGGAAGGAAGGAACGTCTCTTCAATATTGTTTTCGTAAAGCGATATGCTCTAGAGTGTTTTAATTCTGGAATTTTCCACAATCTGACGAAATCTATGAACAAATCCAACCAATCGTACTGTTGCTTTTCTTATGCCGAGCTTCATATTTTATGCCTCTTGTGTTTAATGCTAAGAGTGTCGCGTGAATATGGTATTTCGATTATGAAAGCAGAAATTATTTATGGATGACGTATGGGTGTCTCCTCTGACGGTTTGTTGACCATGCCGATCTTGATTACAGAGTACGAAGCCAAGTTAAAAGCAGCTGGTGTAGAAACGAGACTTTTATTGATAGAGGGGGCCTGTCATTCATTTTTCACCAAACCAGGTTAGTATTACATAGCTGTTCTCTACTGAATCAACAAACATTAACAACTACGATGAATAGGAACTGAGACTTCTTTAAACCTTTCAACTCAACCAAAATTAGAAACCGCATATTTTGGGTGAAACCGCTGTCGCAGTTTTGTCGCTGCTGTTAGGAGGCGAACAGGGTCAGGACATTTGCGTACACTTCGCCATCCATAAGATGGCTTGCGAATCGTGTGTCTCCATTATTGCGGAGCGATATCCGGTACTTTACCGGATTCTGTTCGGCCTTCATCCGGCGGGGAACAGACTCGAGAAATCTGATAAATTACAAGTTTTCATACCACTTCTGAAACAGATATTGCCTGGGCTTACAAAATATATAGGTATGTATAACTTTCGTATCATCCAAGAGGTGTGGTGGATCTGAAATTTTGAACAAGTAGTTCATCACATGACTCGAAAATGGCGAGTTACGTTGGGGTTACGTCGGTAGACTTTAGCTGATTGGCTGACGAAGTCACGTGATATTGATATATGGAAATTCCCTCTGGCAGTTGCCGAAAGTAGGCTGAACATGGATACACATGATCCCAGGGTCAGTCTTACCGCGTATAGATGACCGAGATGGTTACAGGTTGAGGGTCAGGAGTTCGTCACGGTCAGGAGTTCGTACAGGGGCAGGAGTTCGTACAGGGTCAGGAGTTCGTTCCGCGTCAGGAAATCGTATCTTCTCTTACTTGTATGCTTCGGGTTTTGTAAGTAGCGCCAGAAATTAAACGTGGCAAGGAAGGGATATGAAAAGAACACGTAGATTCCAACACGATATTTTTCTTTCCAGTTATTTTCAGTATTAAGAATTTCATGCTATCTTTCATGCCTGTATGGTAATGAGAAATAACACAAAGATAGCGGTCACCGGAAGCGGAATTTTGTTCTATTCGGCAAGTTTTCTCGAAGTGTTTTGGTAGCCTAGCCTAGGTCTTCTGTCTGTTTTTTGTACTTGAGGTTTTTGAAGGAATGTCCTCGTAGTATAACCGTTTAGATTGTTTAAATAGTATAAAGGATTAGATTGAGTATATGTTTGAGGCTGTCCGGGTAAAACAAATTATCCATCTTTGTCCAGATAATCCATGTTTGCCACCACTATCTCATAATCAGACTTGATATATAGCGGCTCAACGAAAAATACTCCTGATGAAAAACCATTTGCGTACACTTCGCCATACATAAGATGGCTTGCGAATCGTGTGTCCCCATTATAGCGGGGCGATATCCGGTACTTTACCGTATTCTGTTCGGCCTTCATCCGGCGAAGAACAGAATCGAGAAATCTGATACATTACAGGTTTTCATACCAGTTTGGAAACAGATATTCGCCTGGGTTTACCAAATATATAGGTATGAATAACTTTCGCATCATCCAAGAGGTATGGTAGATCTTTAATTTTGAACAAGTAGGACATCACATGACTCAAAAATGGCGGGTTACGTTGGGTTGGTTGGGGTTACGTCGGTAGACTTTAGCTGATTGGCCGACGAAGTCACGTGGTATTGATTTCTGGAAATTCCCTCTTGCATTTGCCGAAAGTAGGCTGTAAATGGATACACACGATCCCTGGGTCAGTCTTACCCCATATAGATGACCCAAGTGGTTACAGGTTGGATGAAAAACTGGTTCTGCTTCATGGCATAAAGAAGTATTGTTACTCCGAATAACGACAGAAAAGTCATATTTTGGTCAATATTTCGACATATATTATATCATCGTCAGGACTGATACACATACATGTCCCACAACACATTTTATACTACACAGGTGAGAAATGTAACCATTCAGGTCTTCATGGCATACAATCGATAGTGTCCATCAAAGAGATACTCTCTGGTCTTGGAGATATAGAAGGGTTATCTCAGAGTGCAAATGGAGGGTTCTGCTCGAAATTCGTTTTATGTGGCGTACAGATCTTAATTTACCTTTCTTTTTTTTCATCACACGGAACAACCCAATAACCATAGAACACATCAAGATGCCGATATAATGCGTGTGATTGTTCGTGCCAGAACAGATGTTGAAAAAAGATGCTGCACTTTTGTACACGGATTTCTGATATCATGTCTATGCAATTAATTATAATTTAGAATACGTTTATCTCCTCTGATGTAATTTAGATATGACAGGTAGTCTAATCGGCTAAAATAAAAACAGTTCACCTCTTCTTAGATGAATTTTATCGAACTTTCACCTAAAACGCGCGTGGTCATTTGTGAGGAGAAGTAACTTTCACACTTTATTTGCTTTAATGACAAAACTACTTTATTTACTTTGTTGTCGAAACTATGGTTTATACGAGTATATGGTTCTTGTGTGGATATAACCACCAACTTCCATAATGTTGCGTGAAAAACAGTGTATTATAGAATAATAGTTTGAGACTTTATCCAGGTACCACAAAGAACGGGCAGGTAGACAGATGACTTCGAGTGGAGCCTTTTATACCTCCAAGAGCGAGCGAGTACCCCTAGAGGTGCATTATCGATTGAATGCCGTGTACATGAGATGGAGTAGGGTTATTCAAACAGCAATAAGTTCCTTATTCTGTATTCATGAGGCATGAATTTAATCACCAATGAACACTGAATATATCTGATTTGGTGTTAATTGGGTGACGTCACAAAGGGGTCGTTTCCAAGTTAAATTGAAATTCAGCTGAAATTCGGCGTTGTCAACCTTGATTTGCAAACGACTCCTTGGGGACGAAACCTCATCAGCGTTAAATTAAATATGTTGATATGAAGCTATTCGGAATTCAGTGCTGATTAAACCCCATCTTCATTTCAAGCGAATTTCTACGTTCCCACTTCGAACTTCAATTGATTTATCTGGCCCCCTTCAATGTTCAAAGAACTTATAAATAGACACGAGACGTCACTGACCTCGAAAACATTTGAAATTCGAAACGGGTCGCACAAGAGCGTTATTGATTTGCTGACCTATATAGTGGGCACCATATTAGGAGGAAGGACACCGCAAATAAAGGATAATGTCACTCTACTCTGAATCGACGTGTACGTTCTGATTGGTTCGTCTCTGGTTTGTAGGTGAAATCTACATTTCGGATTTTGAACACTGAAGGGAGTCAGATAAATCAAGGCAGGTTCGAAGTGGGAACGTATAAATTGGCTGGATAAAATGAAGATGATTAAACCCATGCCTCGCATTAAGCATTTGAATCAACACAAGGAACTTATAGTTGTTTGCATTACCCTACCCCAATCAGGTCTTACGATTAGGGACACGGGAATTTCGAATGAACAGAGACAGGTCACTGAACGTAGGAACTGACGCTTGTATTCTATAATTGTTTTATCTGAAGATTGGAGGCATTGGTTCGTTAATTCTAATTATTGTTCAACCTGGTGTTCAAAATGACTGAACACATTTATTTAGTAATCCATTATATTTGCATAAACAATTGCAAAAAAAGTTTAAAATAGCTAAACTAAAAGTAAGATCGTTTAATCCCGGATATATTTCATTTAACCAGCTTTATATTGGATATTGAAAATATTCGTTTATATATTACGATAAATTACATTTTCTGTTTTTCAAAACATTCAAGGTACATTGGAACTAATTTGGAATTTGGACGTTTTTCTTAGATGATAAATGCTTAGATGTTAATGATTTTGCTATTGTTGCTTTGTAGGTGTCTTCAAAGAATGTTGTGATATGGCGTATAGAGAAGTAACCACTTTTATACGGAAGATTTCGTCAAGTTCATGAAAACAATATGCATATGTTCCGCTGCGTTTATGAGTCCTTGGAGTTTCGTTTTATGGTATCTTTGACAAAACACACTGTTTATTCTGTGTTACGAAGACATGTGGAAGTGTCACTAAAGGTGTCTACATGAACAACTAAATGATAGTTAAATAAAATCCGAGGTTCAGTCGTCCTCGGGATCCAGTCCGATATCAGTTGGGATCACAAGACTTTTTGTGTGCTTACGCTTTTTGTTATGTTCCATACTCAATTGCATATTTCGATGAAAGCATAACAAATATTTTAAGGGGAGATAATCAAACAGTGTCATTGGGACATACTGAATTAAATGGAATTGCCTCCCTTCTATCAGAACTTGTTCCCGCGTCGATGTAGCTTTGCGTGTTGCTATCATTCATCAACCCTACCACAAAATACAATGTCACCGAGCACCCAAAAAGCTTGACATGGTATTAACTATATTTATGACCAAATAATGTATTTCAGTCATTTAATCTGAATAGCAATCATCAGGTCCGACATTCAATATTCAACCGTCGTTCATAAAAGAATATTCGGCGTCAATATTCAAAATACCCATTTCGTATGACAGTTAGTACCAATTAACAAATGTGTATGGAAAAAAATAATAAAACGCCTTTCTACTCCTATATGTTTGAAATATGACCCAAGGGCTATGACGATGAAACCTGAGACATTATTTTTGTTTAAGATCTGTTTTCTTACAGAAAACTATTTACTATATATAAATTCGATCTACTTTATAGACGATCATGGTTACAATATTATTAGTCTGGCAGATTTCGTCTAACTTCAATCAAAATACGTAATAAAGACAGACTCTGCTGTCTGTAGTTCTATATTAGTACCGTGTATACCCATCGATATAGTGTAGTGCCAACAACGACTTTCTAGCCATTAGTAAAATTGGTATAGATTAACACAAGGCTATTCTATGGACAACAACTTCTTTATATAGCCATGTGTTATACACGCCGACTTCTAATTGCCCATCAAAGAAATGGTAAATATTAGTTAATGGTCAATATTAGTTAATGGTAAATATTAGTTAATGGTCAATATTAGTTAATGGTAAATATTAGTTAATGGTCAATATTAGTTAATGGTCAATATTAGTTAATGGTCAATATTAGTTAATGGTCAATATTAGTTTAAGAATTTCAATTACCTTGATGCTAATTCTTTAACACGGCTCAATTACATTACTAGGAAATCTTTTCCAAATGGTAGTGCTAAAATTAAAGACTCTACCTAATTACAAGCGTCTGGTCCGTCATTCATAATTCAGCCGTCGTCCATTAGAGAATATCCGCGTCCATAATCCAAAGACCTATTCCATATTCCAACAGTATTAGCACCAAATTCAAAAAGACAATCATAGTATACATAAAACATAAGTCCATGTCGTTTCAATTACTGGGTGGAGCGGGAGGACAAGGAACCTCGCCATCTCGCCATCCCACATGGTCTTTCATCCTGTATACTCGACAGTTACTTCCCCTTGAACGACGACCTTGTAGCAGCGCATTCAGGGCTGGAGAAGCGCGGTGAAGATGGATTGTACGTGTTCTTACTTGGTTCACTGTCGTCAACTTCCAGCAGAACAGCAAACTGTAATGTTGCAATTTTGCAAACTGTCAACCTCTCATGACATAGGTTTTATCGTAGGGTCGTCTCTGCCAGGTTGCGTGCATGGGGTTCGCAGGGTTCTATAATTGCTAATTGGCATAATTTTGACTTTAAGAGATTAGATATTATTGTATTCCTCAAACGTTATATAGACGACACCCTTGCTTTGGATAGTCCCTATATAGACGATATAGGGATCTGGAAACATTTTTTCACATCTGAAAAATTAAATTCATCATTAGAAGAGTGGTGGAAAACGATGTTGGAGTACTGACATTAGATGTGAAAATTAGAAGTGTAAATTATGTACCTACACTCTCAGAAATATTCAGGCAAAAGTCCTGAACTGATTATGTTGTATATCCACAACTCAATTTCAGAGATTTTGGCTGAAATTCAGGGCCGATTACCTGAATTTCGGGAAAAAGATCCCTGAATGAGAGGATTTTCTCTGAAATTCCGGCAAAATCACCCTGATTAGTAAGTTCCCGACCATATTCAGGTACGTAAAATCCCCTAAAATTCAGGTAATTTAGCTTTAATTCATGGTTGATATACCTGATTTTCAGGAAATTATCGCTGGATTTCAGGTAAAATCCCTGAAATTGAGTTGTGGATGTGCAACCAGATCTATTCAGGATTATTCCCTGAATATTTCTGATATATATGGAATTTTAGAGATACGTTTTAGATATATCGCAGATATTACACACTGTTGGTTAAACAGTTTTAAAAGGTCTAAATGATGTCGAGGTATCGTGCATATACATTTGTCCTTTCCAATGCTTTTACTCATTTGGACAATCGCTGTAAAATGTTACATCTTGGTAGCCCTGTAGTATGTCTATTTCCTAGAAAAAAGCATTCGAAAATAATGATTTTTAACATAAAAAACATAAAGTTGCCGAAACGTCACGTGCCGAAATGTGATTTCCATCACTTTGTACCGCGTGCCGAGATATCTTGACGTCATGAAGACTGTGACGATTCCAATCAACGTCACAAATCAGTACTGCTTCGCACAGTCTATATTCTATTGAGCGCTTTCAGGCCAAGTTTCTCAAGTTTTGTTATTTTGATACAAGCATCTAGTCTGTAATTCAATATTCAGCCGTCGTCTTTCAAATAATTTCCGTGTCTGTAATTCAAAGATCTAATTCATATAACCTCACTAGCACCATAAAAAAAACAATCATCATTATTCATAAACATAGGCTAGTTTCACAATGATAAAATACCGATGATTATGATGATATGTCACAAGTCAGAAGCCGATTTAGAAATTCATTTGGAATTAATAAGAATACGTGTGACTGTCAGTGCCACATATTGTAAGATAGAAAGGTCATGGTACAAGCGTCAGATCCGACATTCGATAGCTAGCCGTTGTCCATAAAAAAATGTCCGTGTCCATAATGAAAAGACCTTATATTCATACGAACTATTAGCACCAGAATAAACCATATATATATATATATATATATACACATAATCTATACGTAAACACAACCTACATATAAACGCAATCTATATAAAGACTATAAATAATCATAATATATATATAAACATTATATATAAAGACTATATAAGCACAATCTTTTTATAAACGCAATCTTATATAGACATAATCTGTATAAAAAATCTCTATCTAAACATAACAATCCATATATAAACACTATATATCAACACAATCTATATATAAACATAACAATCTATCTATATATAAACATAATCTATATAATCAATAATCAAAATACCTATTTCGTAGGAGAGTTAGTACCAGTTATCAAAAGCGTATGGAATAAATATAATAAAACACCTTTGTACTCAAAGGCTATGACGATGAAAGTTATTTACTTTACATAAATTCGAACAGCCACTTTATAGACGATCATGGTTACAATATTATTAGTCTGGCAGATTTCGTCTTACTTGAATCAAAATACGTAATAAAGACAAACCCTACTGTCTGTGGTACTTTATTAGTGCCATATACACATCTATATAGTGTAGTACCTAGAACGACTTTCTTGCCATTGGGTAAGTAAGTGAGTGAGTAGGATTTAACGTCGTTTTCAACAATTTTTTAGTCATATCACGACGGTGCCTACATGTGTGTCAGATCCTACATACGGCAACTAGCCGTTGTGCATACAGAATGTCCTTGTCCGTAATGATAAGATCTTACATTACATAAACACAACCTATATATAAACATAATCTATATATACACAATCTCTATAAACAATATATATAAACATAATCTATATAAAAATACATAAATAATATATATAAACACAATCCATATACACACAATGTACATGAACGCTACATATAAACATGAATTTCCATTGCAGAGTCTAGATTGTAGAGTACATGTATATTGTATCTCAGTCGCGCTTTAATGGTGGCATGGATACCATGAATAGCTTGTAATACACGATGTTCACACGACCTTGAGCCATGGGGTAAGCGGAATTAGCTGTGTAGCCCCAGAAAATATTTGACCGTCCGTGCCTGATATTTAACATCACACTTGGAGGGAAGACGCTAGATAGAATAAGCTTGTCAATCCATTTCCTGTAATAATAACTTGTGAGGCTGACTGTAATCGCCACATACCTCACAGGATCTAGAAATGCCAGCAGGCGAGATGTGTATATGCCATATGCAAAAGCGTCGGGAGTACTATTTTCCAGAAAGGGATAGCGAAGAACGTCGGAATTGTACTCGCCTCCCTCATCGTAAAGTCGCCAGGAGTCCTTCAAATTCAATGATTGCGGGTTAAATTATCTCCCTCACGGACAAAGCAAGGAGATCGTGTGCATAACGTTTGATGATTGAGAAAGAATGGGCTTTGAAATGGTTATTATTTTATAGCTGCTGTCTATTCTCTCGTATAAAACTGTACCATACTTTATCAAAGTAATAGTACCATGGATTTACCATGGTAAATGTACAGTGGTCATTTTGGACGTTGGTGCAAAATACAATGGTACAGAATCATGGTACATTGCATTATGGCCTGTATTCATTGGAGAACAGACATAGGTCTGTGAGCAATTTGTATTCTTTGAAATACATCTGCGAATTCCACTTACCTGTAGATATTATTGTAAGTAGCTATGTATTTATTTATATTTAATGCTTACAATTTTGTGCTAAACTTGTTTGTGCTAAACAGTTTGTGTTGTATAACTAAGATCTTTTGATTACGGTAGCGGATATTATTTATGGACGAAGGTTGGCTACTGAATGTCGGATAAGAATGTTGTATCCATACTCACTGATAAACCATTAGAATTTGCCCAACGGCTAAGTTAATTATAATAGCTGTCTGACATTGGTCATGGCTTATCTAACGAATATTGGCTCGCATCACATCACTTCCCGAAGATAAATTAATTAATTAATATAGTATTTATCCGATAGTATGTCAGTCAAATTAAGAAACAAATCTGGAAATCACAATCAATCATAGATATATCCGTACATGTCTACTTATCACGATCTATACAGGTGACCCACAATGAAAGGTATTATTTCCATCTAGTAATAGTAAAGGTCTTTCTCAATCGCGTAAGATCATTGGACAAATTCAGTTGATTGTGAGTAGCAATTTAATGAACACAAGCAATAGCTGGTTTCCCCTTTTCACTGGTGCTCACATCATCATATGACAAATCGGTATTACTATCTCATCCTCGTCCTTCTCGTCATTTAGAATGTCTCTCACTCGCGCTTTAATACCGATTCTTTTATGACAACATTGCACCTGGTTCCCGAGATATTGCTTTCCGAAATTTGAAAATGGGATGTGGGTTGATATTGCCTGTGACAGCATACTAGAATTTCCAAATAGATATAGATGGCGATCTATGCCAATTTATCAAAAAGCTAAGGTGTTTCGATTGTTTTTTCTTCTGAAAAAAAAAACCAATTAAATCGCGATTCCTCGATGCGAATGTTTTTCTCTGTTGATTATCATTATGAGACCGAGACCATTTTCACGAATGGAACACAATATCTATTTGCTTTCATTATGAGACCGAGACCATTTTCACGAATGGAACACAATATCGTGAATTCTCGGTACGATTGGTATATTCTCTGTTCGCTTTCATTATGATATCGAGACCATTTTCACGAATGAAACACAATATCTGTTTGCTTTCATTATGAGACCGAGGTCATTTTCACGAATGGAACACAATATCGTGATTGCTCGGTACGATTGGTATTCTCTGTTTGCTTTCATTATGAGACCGAGACCATTTTCACGAATGGAACACAATATCGTGATTGCTCGGTACGATTGATTTTCTCTCTTTGCTTTCATGATGAGACCGAGACCATTTTCACAAATGGGTCACAATATCGAGATTGCTCGGTACGATTGGTATTCTCTGTTTTCTTTCATTATGAGAGACCATTTTTACGAATGGAATACGATATCGCCATTCAATCGTTCCATTCGGAAAAAAAAATAAACGTTGTAAAAGCCATCGAAAAATTATTGCCACGCATTTCCCTAAGCCCGGGAAATTATCTTTGGACAACTGGTTACTAAAGGACGGGTATGATGATTGTATTTGAATTATATAACGGTTTAATAACACCACTGAAGACGGTAGACTTTACTTTTGGTGGAAAGATGAGGAAATCAGGAATATGGGGAAGGGGAGTTTGTGTATCAAGTTGTTTTTGGCATATTTCACGTGCTAGTCAGTAGAGATATTGAATGTGATAAACAATGAGAATATATACAGTCACAAACATTAACAAAAAAATGATCACATTGTAAACAGGAAAATCGTTCTTGAAGATCCAGGGAAGGCGGTACACGGTTGTTTTGTCCCTTGCCCCGACTCCGGACGGAGGATAGATTCGACGTATGTGTGGAGGGGGGGGGGGGGAACGGGCGGGAGAGAGGGGTGCATATCACAAATTCTTGTTAGCAAGATAACTTCCAAATGATTCATTATATACTTCAAATCTACCCTGAAAATATAACTGGACAATAACTCTCGATCTTTCTATTTTGAGGTTACTATAGGTCAAATATCAAGGCTAAGGCAGTCCAAAACTGTGTCTGGCTTGTCCGCATTATATTCAGATTTCACTCACCAAACCTCTTGAAATAGCAGAAAATGTGTTGTCTATGACATTCCGAAAACTGATGAATCTTCGTGTAGCTTCATCTGAATCAATCGTCTTCCATTCTGATTCACGACACACTCACGCCTAAACCGTCTGCCGTCCATGCGATTTTATTGAACCCCCTCCACAACAACCCACATCGGGGTATATAGAATCGCTGTTTATGCGTGTGTGCCCGTGTGTCACAATTCTAACGATAACTTCGAAAACTTCGAAACCATTCTTTCAATCCACTAAAAATCTCCATTGAAGGTTTACATGGGCTAACAGCTCTCAATTTTTAGAATTTGTGGTCAGTATAGCTCAAGGTCAAGTTCACAGCAGCCCAAAAATGAATATAGATTTTCTGGATTATATTTTGAGTCATGTTGCGATCTTCTTGCGAAAATGCATAAATATTTTGTCCATGTGCTTTCGAAAAAATCAACAGACAAGGTCATAGCATTCATAAACTGAGTGTACATGTCTGGATTGTGTCTTCACTGTGAAAAAAGTGTGCATGTCCTGAACACTGAAATGCACACTAGTTTGTAACACCTTTCGAAAATGTAAAAGTGTTCAAGTACGAAAACTAGTATGAAAAGAGACTTATTTAAAATATTTCGCTGAAGTGTTAGCAAGATTTCGTCAAGTTCATGAAAACAATATGCATATGTTCTGCTCCGTGGAGTTTCGTTTTAGGGTGACAAAACACACTGTTTATTCTGTGTTACGAAGACATGTGGAAGTGTCGTTTGAGGTGTCTACATGAACAACTAAATGAGATTTAATAAAATCCGAGGTTCAGTCGTCCACGGGATCCAGTCCCATATCAGTTGGGATCACAAGACTTTTTGTGTGCTTACGCTTTTTGTTATGTTCCATACTCAATTGTATATTTCGATGAAAGCATAACAAATATTTTAAGGGGAGATAATCAAACAGTGTCATTGGGACATACTGAATTAAATGGAATTGCCTCCCTTCTATCAGAACTTGTTCCCGCGTCGATGTAGCTTTGTGTGTTGCTATCATTCATCAACCCTACCACAAAATACAATGTCACCGAGCACCCAAAAAGCTTGACATGGTATTAACTATATTTATGACCAAATAATGTATTTCAGTCATTTTAATCTGAATAGCAATCATCAGGTCCGACATTCAATATTCAACCGTCGTTCATAAAAGAATATTCGGCGTCAATATTCAAAATACCCATTTCGTATGACAGTTAGTACCAATTAACAAATGTGTATGGAAAAAAATAATAAAACACCTTTCTACTCCTATATGTTTGAAATATGACCCAAGGGCTATGACGATGAAACCGGAGACATTATTTTTCGTTTAAGATCTGTTTTCTTACAGAAAACTATTTACTATATATAAATTCGATCTACTTTATAGACGATCATGGTTACAATATTATTAGTCTGGCAGATTTCGTCTAACTTCAATCAAAATACGTAATAAAGACAGACTCTGCTGTCTGTAGTTCTATATTAGTACCGTGTATACCCATCGATATAGTGTAGTGCCAACAACGACTTTCTAGCCATTAGTAAAATTGGTATAGATTACCACAAGGCTATTCTATGGACAACAACTTCTTTATATAGCCATGTGTTATACACGCCGACTTCTAATTGCCCATCAAAGAAATGGTAAATATTAGTTTAAGAATTTCAATTACCTTGATGCCAATTCTTTAACACGGCTCAATTACATTACTAGGAAATCTTTTCCAAATGGTAGTGCTAGAATTAAAGACTCTACCTAATTACAAGCGTCTGGTCCGTCATTCATAATTCAGCCGTCGTCCATTAGAGAATATCCGCGTCCATAATCCAAAGACCTATTCCATATTCCAACAGTATTAGCACCAAATTCAAAAAGACAATCATAGTATACATAAAACATAAGTCCATGTCGTTTCAATTACTGGGTGGAGCGGGAGGACAAGGAACCTCGCCATCTCGCCATCCCACATGGTCTTTCATCCTGTATACTCGACAGTTACTTCCCCTTGAACGACGACCTTGTAGCAGCGCATTCAGGGCTGGAGAAGCGCGGTGAAGATGGATTGTACGTGTTCTTACTTGGTTCACTGTCGTCAACTTCCAGCAGAACAGCAAACTGTAATGTTGCAATTTTGCAAACTGTCAACCTCTCATGACATAGGTTTTATCGTAGGGTCGTCTCTGCCAGGTTGCGTGCATGGGGTTCGCAGGGTTCTATAATTGCTAATTGGCATAATTTTGACTTTAAGAGATTAGATATTATTGTATTCCTCAAACGTTATATAGACGACACCCTTGCTTTGGATAGTCCCTATATAGACGATATAGGGATCTGGAAACATTTTTTCACATCTGAAAAATTAAATTCATCATTAGAAGAGTGGTGGAAAACGATGTTGGAGTACTGACATTAGATGTGAAAATTAGAAGTGTAAATTATGTACCTACACTCTCAGAAATATTCAGGCAAAAGTCCTGAACTGATTAGGTTGTATATCCACAACTCAATTTCAGAGATTTTGGCTGAAATTCAGGGCCGATTACCTGAATTTCGGGAAAAAGATCCCTGAATGAGAGGATTTTCTCTGAAATTCCGGCAAATTTATCACCCTGATTAGTAAGTTCCCGACCATATTCAGGTACGTAAAATCACCTAAAATTCAGGTAATTTAGCTTTAATTCATGGTTGATATACCTGATTTTCAGGAAATTATCGCTGGATTTCAGGTAAAATCCCTGAAATTGAGTTGTGGATGTGCAACCAGATCTATTCAGGATTATTCCCTGAATATTTCTGATATATATGGAATTTTAGAGATACGTTTTAGATATATCGCAGATATTACACACTGTTGGTTAAACAGTTTTAAAAGGTCTAAATGATGTCGAGGTATCGTGCATATACATTTGTCCTTTCCAATGCTTTTACTCATTTGGACAATCGCTGTAAAATGTTACATCTTGGTAGCCCTGTAGTATGTCTATTTCCTAGAAAAAAACATTCGAAAATAATGATTTTTAACATAAAAAACATAAAGTTGCCGAAACGTCACGTGCCGAAATGTGATTTCCATCACTTTGTACCGCGTGCCGAAATATCTTGACGTCATGAAGACTGTGACGATTCCAATCAACGTCACAAATCAGTACTGCTTCGCACAGTCTATATTCTATTGAGCGCTTTCAGGCCAAGTTTCTCAAGTTTTGTTATTTTGATACAAGCATCTAGTCTGTAATTCAATATTCAGCCGTCGTCCATCAAATAATTTCGTGTCCGTAATTCAAAGATCTAATTCATATAACCTCACTAGCACCATAAAAAAAACAATCATCATTATTCATAAACATAGGCTAGTTTCACAATGATAAAATACCGATGATTATGATGATATGTCACAAGTCAGAAGCCGATTTAGAAATTCATTTGGAATTAATAAGAATACGTGTGACTGTCAGTGCCACATATTGTAAGATAGAAAGGTCATGGTACAAGCGTCAGATCCGACGTTCGATAGCTAGCCGTTGTCCATAAAAAATGTCCGTGTCCATAATGAAAAGACCTTATATTCATACGAACTATTAGCACCAGAATAAACCATATATATATATATATATACATAATCTATACGTAAACACAACCTACATATAAACGCAATCTATATAAAGACTATAAATAATCATAATATATATATAAACATTATATATAAAGACTATATAAGCACAATCTTGTTATAAGCGCAATCTTATATAGACATAATCTGTATAAAAAATCTCTATCTAAACATAACAATCCATATATAAACACTATATATCAACACAATCTATATATAAACATAACAATCTATCTATATATAAACATAATCTATATAATCAATAATCAAAATACCTATTTCGTAGGAGAGTTAGTACCAGTTATCAAAAGCGTATGGAATAAATATAATAAAACACCTTTGTACTCAAAGGCTATGACGATGAAAGTTATTTACTTTACATAAATTCGAACAGCCACTTTATAGACGATCATGGTTACAATATTATTAGTCTGGCAGATTTCGTCTTACTTGAATCAAAATACGTAATAAAGACAAACCCTACTGTCTGTGGTACTTTATTAGTGCCATATACACATCTATATAGTGTAGTACCTAGAACGACTTTCTTGCCATTGGGTGAGTAAGTGAGTGAGTAGGATTTAACGTCGTTTTCAACAATTTTTTAGTCATATCACGACGGTGCCTACATGTGCTTCAGATCCTACATACGGCAACTAGCCGTTGTGCATACAGAATGTCCTTGTCCGTAATGATAAGATCTTACATTACATAAACACAATCTATATATAAACATAATCTATATATACACAATCTCTATAAACAATATATATAAACATAATCTATATAAAAATACATAAATAATATATATAAACACAATCCATATACACACAATGTACATGAACGCTACATATAAACATGAATTTCCATTGCAGAGTCTAGATTGTAGAGTACATGTATATTGTATCTCAGTCGCGCTTTAATGGTGGCATGGATACCATGAATAGCTTGTAATACACGATGTTCACACGACCTTGAGCCATGGGGTAAGCGGAATTAGCTGTGTAGCCCCAGAAAATATTTGACCGTCCGTGCCTGATATTTAACATCACACTTGGAGGGAAGACGCTAGATAGAATAAGCTTGTCAATCCATTTCCTGTAATAATAACTTGTGAGGCTGACTGTAATCGCCACATACCTCACAGGATCTAGAAATGCCAGCAGGCGAGATGTGTATATGCCATATGCAAAAGCGTCGGGAGTACTATTTTCCAGAAAGGGATAGTGAAGAACGTCGGAATTGTACTCGCCTCCCTCATCGTAAAGTCGCCAGGAGTCCTTCAAATTCAATGATTGCAGGTTAAATTATCTCCCTCACGGACAAAGCAAGGAGATCGTGTGCATAACGTTTGATGATTGAGAAAGAATGGGCTTTGAAATGGTTATTATTTTATAGCTGCTGTCTATTCTCTCGTATAAAAATGTACCATACTTTATCAAAGTAATAGTACCATGCATTTACCATGGTAAATGTACAGTGGTAATTTTGGACGTTGGTGCAAAATACAATGGTACAGAATCATGGTACATTGCATTATGGCCTGTATTCATTGGAGAACAGACATAGGTCTGAGAGCAATTTGTATTCTTTGAAATACATCTGCGAATTCCACTTACCTGTAGATATTATTGTAAGTAGCTATGTATTTATTTATATTTAATGCTTACAATTTTGTGCTAAACTTGTTTGTGCTAAACAGTTTGTGTTGTATAACTAAGATCTTTTGATTACGGTAGCGGACATTATTTATGGACGAAGGTTGGCTACTGAATGTCGGATAAGAATGTTGTATCCATACTCACTGATAAACCATTAGAATTTGCCCAACGGCTAAGTTAATTATAATAGCTGTCTGACATAGGTCATGGCTTATCTAACGAATATTGGCTCGCATCACATCACTTCCCGAAGATAAATTAATTAATTAATATAGTATTTATCCGATAGTATGTCAGTCAAATTAAGAAACAAATCTGGAAATCACAATCAATCATAGATATATCCATACATGTCTACTTATCACGATCTATAGGTGACCCACAATGAAAGGTATTATTTCCATCTAGTAATAGTAAAGGTCTTTCTCAATCGCGTAAGATCATTGGACAAATTCAGTTGATTGTGAGTAGCAATTTAATGAACACAAGCAATAGCTGGTTCCCCCTTTTCACTGGTGCTCACATCATCATATGACAAATCGGTATTACTATCTCATCCTCGTCCTTCTCGTCATTTAGAATGTCTCTCACTCGCGCTTTAATACCGATTCTTTTATGACAACATTGCACCTGGTTCCCGAGATATTGCTTTCCGAAATTTGAAAATGGGATGTGGGTTGATATTGCCTGTGACAGCATACTAGAATTTCCAAATAGATATAGATCGCGATCTATGCCAATTTATCAAAAAGCTAAGGTGTTTCGATTGTTTTTTCTTCTGAAAAAAACCCCCAATTAAATCGCGATTCCTCGATGCGAATGTTTTTCTCTGTTGCCAGTACTATGTTTGCTATGAATAACATTCCCTCGTTTGGAGAATTGCTCAGGAAGACTGTATATTCGTTCAGAGCAAGAGTTATGTCTAGCGACAACTTGTTGATCCGCTCAATCTGTAACTCTGATCTTCATGTGAACTCTCCTTTGGTAGCCAAATGGCAAGAGCTTTTGTATAATATCAAATAGTGCTGTAATGCTTCTCGTGAGCATTGCAACCTCTTCTCTCTCACCACAGCCATTTAATGTACTTGTATGGACTTTTCGTCTGAAATAAAAAGTTATTATTATTATTATTATTATTATTATGAGACCGAGACCATTTTCACGAATGGAACACAATATCTATTTGCTTTCATTATGAGACCGAGACCATTTTCACGAATGGAACACAATATCGTGAATTCTCGGTACGATTGGTATTCTCTGTTCGCTTTCATTATGATATCGAGACCATTTTCACGAATGAAACACAATATCTGTTTGCTTTCATTATGAGACCGAGGTCATTTTCACGAATGGAACACAATATCGTGATTGCTCGGTACGATTGGTATTCTCTGTTTGCTTTCATTATGAGACCGAGACCATTTTCACGAATGGAACACAATATCGTGATTGCTCGGTACGATTGATTTTCTCTCTTTGCTTTCATTATGAGACCGAGACCATTTTCACAAATGGGTCACAATATCGTGATTGCTCGGTACGATTGGTATTCTCTGTTTTCTTTCATTATGAGACCGAGACCATTTTTACGAATGGAATACGATATCGCCATTCAATCGTTCCATTCGGAAAAAAAATAAACGTTGTAAAAGCCATCGAAAAATTATTGCCACGCATTTCCCTAAGCCTGGGAAATTATCTTTGGACAACTGGTTACTAAAGGACGGGTATGATGATTGTATTTGAATTATATAACGGTTTAATAACACCACTGAAGACGGTAGACTTTACTTTTGGTGGAAAGATGAGGAAATCAGGAATATGGGGAAGGGGAGTTTGTGTATCAAGTTGTTTTTGGCATATTTCACGTGCTAGTCAGTAGAGATATTGAATGTGATAAACAATGAGAATATATACAGTCACAAACATTAACAAAAAACTGATCACATTGTAAACAGGAAAATCGTTCTTGAAGATCCAGGGAAGGCGGTACACGGTTGTTTTGTCCCTTGCCCGGACTCCGGACGGAGGATAGATTCGACGTATGTGTGGAGGGGGGGGGGGGAGCGGGCGGGGGAGAGGGGGGCATATCACAAATTCTTGTTAGCAAGATAACTTCCAAATGATTCATTATATACTTCAAATCTACCCTGAAAATATAACTGGACAATAACTCTCGATCTTTCTATTTTGAGGTTACTATAGGTCAAATATCAAGGCTAAGGCAGTCCAAAACTGTGTCTGGCTTGTCCGCATTATATTCAGATTTCACTCACCAAACCTCTTGAAATAGCAGAAAATGTGTTGTCTATGACATTCCGAAAACTGATGAATCTTCGTGTAGCTTCATCTGAATCAATCGTCTTCCATTCTGATTCACGACACACTCACGCCTAAACCGTCTGCCGTCCATGCGATTTTATTGAACCCCCTCCACAACAACCCACATCGGGGTATATAGAATCGCTGTTTATGCGTGTGTGCCCGTGTGTCACAATTCTAACGATAACTTCGAAAACTTCGAAACCATTCTTTCAATCCACTAAAAATCTCCATTGAAGGTTTACATGGGCTAACAGCTCTCAATTTTTAGAATTTGTGGTCAGTATAGCTCAAGGTCAAGTTCACAGCAGCCCAAAAATGAATATAGATTTTCTGGATTATATTTTGAGTCATGTTGCGATCTTCTTGCGAAAATGCATAAATATTTTGTCCATGTGCTTTCGAAAAAATCAACAGACAAGGTCATAGCATTCATAAACTGAATGTACATGTCTGGATTGTGTCTTCACTGTGAAAAAAGTGTGCATGTCCTGAACACTGAAATGCACACTAGTTTGTAACACCTTTCGAAAATGTAAAAGTGTTCAAGTACGAAAACTAGTATGAAAAGAGACTTATTTAAAATATTTCGCTGAAGTGTTAGCAAGATTTCGTCAAGTTCATGAAAACAATATGCATATGTTCTGCTCCGTGAGTAGTATAGAAAGAGTCTTTACATATCGTAGCTCTTCACTGCGCATGCGCAGAGTTAATATTTGGGGTCATAATGGGGGGTATCGCATGCCGTGAGTAGATGCAAATGAGTTTATTTAAATGAGTTGATACTGTTTTCAAGATGGCGGCCTGTTTTTCTAGGTTAGGGGTGGTCTGTTTCAAGATGGCGGCATGTTTTTCTAGGTTAGGGGTGGTCGGTTTCAAGATGGCGGCATGTTTTTGTATGTGCGGGGTGGTCGGTTTCAAAATGGTGGACAATTGCACTGACCTCATTTGCATATTTTCAAGATGGCGGCCTGTTTTTGTAGGTTAGGGGTGGTTGGTTTCAAGATGGCGGCTTGTTTTTGTAGGTGAGGGGTGGTCGGTTTCAAAATGGTGGCCAATTGCACTTGTTTCACCCCTCATTTGCATATTTTCAAGATGGCGGCTTGTTTTTGTAGGTTAGGGGTGGTTGGTTTCAAGATGGCGGCCTGTTGTATCCCCTGAAAATATGCAAATGAGGTCATTGGGTTTTTCTCCAAAGGGTGTGTTTCAAAATGGTGGGTTGTTTTTGTAGGTTAGGGGTGGTCGGTTTCAAAATGGCGGCCTTGTTGTCTCCTGAAAATATGCAAATGAGGTCTTTGGGGATCTTTGGGGGTCGTTTTCAAAATGGTGGCTTGTTTGTGTGTGTTAGGGGTGGTCGTTTTCAAAATGGTGGCCAATTGCACTTGTACTTTCACTGGTCTGTTTCAAAATGGTGGACAATTGCACTTGTTTCACCCCTCATTTGCATATTTTCAAAATGGTGGCTTGTTTTTGTGTGTTAGGGGTGGTCGGTTTCAAAATGGTGGCCTGTTGTCTCCTGAAAATATGCAAATGAGGTCTTTGGGTCGTTTTCAAAATGGTGGCTTGTTTGTGTGTGTTAGGGGTGGTCGTTTTCAAAATGGTGGCTTGTTTGTGTGTGTTAGGGGTGGTCGGTTTCAAAATGGCGGCCTGTTGTACCTGAAAATATGCAAATGAGGTCTCTGGGTTTTTGTTTCACCCCTCATTTGCATATTTTCAAAATGGTGGCTTGTTTTTGTGTGTTAGGGTGGTCGGTTTCAAAATGGTGGCCTGTTGTCTCCTGAAAATATGCAAATGAGGTCTTTGGGTCGTTTTCAAAATGGTGGCTTGTTTGTGTGTGTTAGGGTGGTCGTTTTCAAAATGGTGGCTTGTTTGTGTGTGTGAGGGGTGGTCGGTTTCAAAATGGCGGCCTGTTGTATCTGAAAATATTCAAATGAGGTTCAATGGGTTATAAAAGGAGTTCATTTTTAGGGAAAGGGTGTATTCAATCTGACTTACCTGACCTGTCTCCCTGCCTGCCTGCCTACCTGCCTTGCTTGCCTATCCGCTTGTATGAGACGAAAAGCATGAGACGTGAAGAAGATTTTCCCTTGGATCCAGCCACACCTCCGGTTGAAGTCTTGCCTGAAGATGCGCGTGTCAGGGCCATTTATCAACGACACTGGTCTACCATACGCCATTGTTTTCACCGTGATCGTCGTCTTTTGGACTTATACAATTTTCGGCTGGAGGACCTCACGTATCTCACTACATATGCCGAGAACATTTTCAAAGATCAGATGACAGCCTATAAGTTGAATATGACATTCGGGTACATTTTACGGCATAAAGAGACGGACCAACTGCGGTATTTCTATCCGAGCAACAATACCTATGTGTTTGATCAGCCGTTCACGGTGACGGATGACGTTTCTTTGGAGCCACTCATCGACCAATTGACTACGTTGGATCCATTGGAATGGACTCGGTTGCAACGCCCCAATACCCAATGGCTTGTGGAAATGGTCACTAACGTTACATTTTTCGTCACGAAAATGCGAGATCACCCGATCGGTGCTCCTGTACAACTCCCCCCGTGGTTGCTTCGTCGAAAAGGCCTGTATGCATTAACAGCAGGAAGAAAGGGGCCCTACAAAGACCGGAAATGTCTGTTTCGGTGTTTGGCCGTGCATCTGGACGAGTGTGACCCCAACACTTGTGACACAGTGACCGATGGCTATTGGGAGGCGTATTTAGAGCAGCAAGACATGGATAAGCGGCACTTCCGTGGAGTCCCCTTTAAGAATTTGGATGATGTGGAAACACTGTTCGATATTAATATCTTTGTTTATCGATTACGATTCGAGGAGGATGATACCTATGTGGCTGAATTGGTTCGTCGATCTACAGAACGGTATGCTGCTACGATGAAAGTGAATGTGTTCGATGACAATGGCGTGAGTCATTTTTCGCTCATTACCAATATGAGCCTGTACGCTCAGTCTTTCAGTTGTGCCCAATGCCATCGTGTGTTTAAAAAGTCTTACAACTTACATCGCCACGAGAAAATCTGTGACAACAGTGTCAAGCGAGTCTATCCGGGTGGAGTGTATCATAATACACCTACTATTTTCCAGGAACTGGCCGATGAGGGTATCATCATACCGGAAGAGGACCGTTATTTTCCCCACCGGGCATGCTATGATTTTGAGGCCCTGTTGGAGCCCATGGACTTGTTTTCGGCTAAAACGCAGTGGACACAGCGCCATATCCCCCTCAGTGTCAGCATTTCATCCAATGTACCTGGCTATGACGCTGCACCGGTGTGTTTCGTGTCCACGGGAGAATCCCATGAGTTGATCACCCGTATGATGGAGTATTTAGAGCAAGTCAGTGCGGCCAGTACGGCATTGTTGGTGGCCAAGTTCGACGACGTACTCACCCAGCTGGACGACCGCATTCCTGAACCGGGTGTAGCGTTCAGCGACGATGAACAGTCCGAGTCCGAGTCCGAGTCCGAGTCCCAGCAGTCCCAGCCTCTGCAGTCGCAGGATGTCCCTTTACCTAAACCTTATGCGGAGAAATTGAAGTTACGGTTCCTTCAATACTTAGGTCAGTTACCGGTGCTCGGTTTCAATTCGGGGCGATACGATTTGAACATGGTGAAGGAATTTCTCTACCCTTACTTGGCGCACTCCGATTCCCTGAAGTCGGTCATCAAGAAGATCAACAACCATATGGCCCTCACTACCACATCACTTCGTTTCCTCGATATACGCAATTACCTGGCACCTAATTGTAGCTATGCGCAGTGGGTGAAAGCCTATAACTGTACCCAGATGAAAGGTTACTTTCCTTACACCTATATGACGAGCCTGGATCGCTTAGAAGACACCCAGTTACCACCCCGGGAAGCGTTTTACAATGACCTGAAAGGGGAAGCTCTGTCCGAGGCCACCTACATCGAACTCCAGCAGGTATGGAACGCTGAACATATGCAGACGTTGCGAGATTTCCTCATATGGTATAACAACCTAGATGTGGTTCCTTTCCTGGAAGCGACCGAGAAAATGGTGCAACTCTTTCGTCGCCAAATGCACATCGACATCTTCAAAGAGTGTTTAAGTTTACCGGGTCTGGCGCTTCGCCATCTTTTTCAAGAGTGTCCAACCTACTTCTCGCTGATTCAAAAAAAAGATGCAGACATGCATGAATGTCTGAAGCGCAACATTGTGGGTGGCCCCAGTCTTATTTTCCACCGCTACCATGAAAAGGATGTGACGACTCTCCCTAGTGGAAAACCCTGTGCCAAAATCATCGGATTTGACGCCAATGCCTTGTACCTGTGGTCGCTCGCACAACCTATGCCCAGTGGACATTATACACGTTGGTGGGCAGAAGGTCGGCATTTTACACCTGAACGGACGCCCTATAAACATCTCGCCGACCAGTGGTTAGATTGGGAAGCGTATAGACGGGCCATTTATATACGTCACCAGACCAACGCCACGGAGAAGCGGATAGGAGATCGCCGTCTCCCCGTCGATGGGTTTGCTCTTGTACAAGGCACACCGACTGTATTCCAGTTTTACGGGTGTTACTGGCACGGCCACGAATGTCATTTTAGAGCGGGACGCTTCAATGAGCGACGTGGGAAATCGGCAAAAGAATTACGGGAAGAAGTAGTGATCAACGGTGATTATGTCAAAGAGCGAGGAAACCATCTCATAGAGATGTGGGAGTGTGAATTCCACACCATGTGTCAGGCCCTACCCCATTT
>JAVTVY010014360.1:0-67596 GCA_036873755.1 Hanleya hanleyi
ATATAACAGTATTAGCACCAAATTCAAAAAAACAATCATAGTATACATAAACATAGGCTTGTTTCCTGCAAGAGAGAAGCGGTCAACAGTTTTCAATGATGCCGGCACGACATCATGATGTTCCAAAAATATCAAATCCGTATCGCTGATCGGTATTCTTAATCCATAATATTCGTTGTAAAGTCCTCATCTAAAGAATGATGTATCTCATGACATGTCAAAGCATGACAGATATATCATTCATATGGATTAAGAATGCTGATCAGCGACTCGGATTTGATATTTTCCTACGAAGTAGGCTTTCATTTGCAAATTGTGCTGTAATGAGTGAGTGAGTGAGTGAGTCAGTCAGTCAGTCAGTCCACCCGAATCCTTTCGTCTGCAAAATAAGGAGAACCGTTGATGTTAGAACCTTGATGTTTGGCATGAACGTGCATTAGGGAACTGTTACCAGCAAGTTTTGAGCTGACCTACTTTTGATAAAATTTAGGGACTAATCCAGGCATTTTTTGGGGACTACCGCGAAACCGGAAACCCGCAAATTCTGCGCAAAACCAATGCGCAGCGGGCTTAAACCATGCTAAAATGGCGACTCGCATGGATTTCGTCAAGAAGCACGATGCGAGTGTGGAAATTTAGTGTCTCCAACTGCTGTACACAGGAAATAATCAATTATTTCTTCTATAAATAATAAAAGTAAGTCCATTAGATTGATTTTAAGCCTCCTGTGATCATGGAAATGGTCAGTCTTAGGTCAAGGTACACACTTAAATCGTATCAAACCCTACTTGGTAGGTCCTGTGACGTTAGTCACACTACTCATGTTTGGAACATCATTGCAAAATGATGATTATTTCTCTCTTGCAGGAACCTTACTTATGGATTAGGTCTTTGGATAATAGACGCGGAAATTGCTTAATGGGCGACGGCTGAACTTTGAATGACGGAGCAGACACTTGCATTTGTACTAAAAACTAACTCCTACCCAGTTATATGATAACATTTGATAAATTGCTATGCAATGGAATACAAGATGTTAAAAGCAATAAACCCTGTCATGTGAGGACCAAAAATTATGAGAACAACTGGGCGCACCCGCATGACTCATACCTCATGCTTTAGTTGTATTTGTTAGGGGAAAACCTTGTGAAATATAAAAAAATAGACCCGACTGATGGCTGAACCGACACCGTACTGTACCTGTATTTTGCTCATGATACCGAACTTTTTTGCCAAATTAAGGCGCACAATAGCGCGAAGTGTTGGACAGAATGTCATTATGGCTAGACAATACCAGTTGAACTGAATGCCAGACAATATGGGGTGAATATTGTGAGCAAATCAATTACAAAAAATAGCAATAATCGATGGAACTAGACCTGGCAGTTTTGGATATGCAACGGACACCAAAACGCCTTCACATGCCGAAAATAATATAATGTATCTTTTCTAAGTGATTGTATCGAGTAATTATACAAAACTAATCCTCCTCCCATCGACCTCTTTATTTGACATAGTCGATTTAATTCTACACAATGAACTGAAATGTGTACAAGGCAATGAAACGCCTCATGTGCAAACTGCAGGTTGTAGAGGTCGTATTTGTTTTATTTGTTTCTATTTTTCTGATAAAAGTCAAACATAAGCTTTGGTGCTTGTGAAATAATTGCCTAACGTGTATACACATTCGAAGAACAATTGTCTCTATCCATTGGGTCTTCAGTGACGCCATCTCAATTTTCCAGTGACATTTTCCCAGAAATCAACAACTAATCATTTCAATAACAACCAGTGAACCGTGTGCCAGATCAACGGTTCCTTTGCACATTCGGTCTCTATTACTCAAGTGTAGCCTCTATTCGCCCAGGTATAACAGAAGCGAATGCAACATGAGTCAGTCCAGATTGGAAAGGGGATTCCTTGGATTACTCGACTTTCTGCCACCAGATCTTTAAACTGAATGGCTGGCAGGTATGATACAATTTGACGCCGAAAGCTGTACTGCCTTTGGAGGGGGGCAGAGTGTATACGGCATGACAAAGGTATAATATGGTTGCATAGGTGACATGCTGTTTGTGGGAATTTTATTCAAAATTATTTTCCATGATATGATACTTGATCAGACAACACTTGCTCGATGAGTGAGGACTGGCGTCATATTGAAATTCATTGTTTTGAACTTATGAAGAAGCAACTTTGTTGGGCGTACGTACGTGTACAAATAAGTAAATCTATTCAGATTCCAATAAACTTTGTGTGGCCGAACCAATAACAAACAATGATATACATATGCAAATATAAAGGTCTTGCTTCGAATAATCGCAAATTTATCGATTGTCACATCAAAGTGACATTTCCCTTAATATATGGACCCATGACTAGTCAAACACTTATTCAAATATTTCACCCTAAAAGATTATTTAATAATTTATTTTCTGGATTTTTAATTTGTACACTTACAGACGTTAACTACAGTCCCCCGAATTGTATCTGTACACGCATAAGATAACAATTATTAACACAAATTCGACCCCCCCCCCCCTATTTTAGAGGGGAAATAAAAGCAAAATTTTACCGCTAATTTGTATCATATCTCCAGTTAGAATCCGATGAATGCCCTTCAATGCAGTTATTTGACAAACCGGACCAGTTACTTTGCGATGATTAAAGTTTGTGAATATATTGACCTAATTTAATGTGTGAGCTCACTGACCAGCACGATCGCTGATGTGGGGTGGGGGGGTGGAGTCAATAAACGGAATGCGCAAATAAACGTTTCCACAGCACAGAATATATCAACGAATGGCTTGAAAATAACTGTACTGACACAATAACTCAATTCCTTTATAGAAGTCAGACAATATTAGAATTGGGCTGCAAACACAGAAATGCCAGGTCGGGCGCCCGCAATGCACGAACAATGTATACGTTTGGGCTTGATAACATTCTATCCGACCTGAACAAGCAAAAAATTGGCTGAAAATAGGCATTTATATGTGATTCTGTATCTTTCTGGAAGAAAAAGGCACTTAAACATGTGACAATGAAGAAAGACCGATTCTCGTTTTTCTCCTACAGGTCACAAACCACTAAATATTCGGCTTACTTAATATGTAGTAAATTGGCCGAGCACATCTTGAGAAAACTATATTCCCTAATATTCGCCGCCACAAATGACCCATCACACCAGATAGCCTGGCCTTTGCGCTCAAACATATGGAAAATTCAGCATATATTCCCCACCATTTTTTCGAGATGAGACCGCCAGAAATAGGGTCATCCAGCCCGACACCATTACGGCAAATTTCGGAGGTGCCAATCAAACTGGCCCAGATTTTTTTTTCGATTAAAATTTGAAAAGGGAGTTTTGATATATTTTAGAGTCAAATATTATAAAAACAATTTAAAATACGTCACAGACCATTTCTGGCCCAGTCAGGTATAATGGCCAATCAATGTTGAATGAATGAATATTTATTCACCATATAGTTAAACATATACAGGGTATTAGACATTAACATAAATATGGCGGAAATTAAACCCCATAGGGCTTGTTGTATCCCAGAAGACAATACATATACAAATAGTAATACCGTTCGTCATGAACCAAAAAAATCATCTATGCTCGATAATTATAGATATACAGATATATAGATATGGAGGTGATTATACCACGGAAGCCTTTAAATCTGGTGACAAAAATCAGGGCTGTGTGGAATAGATTATGAAACCAAACATTTTTTAGATAAAATATAATTGTCTCAAAGATAATACTAAAATCGGGGAAACTGTCTGATATTCTAAGTCAGTGCAGGCGAACAAGATAGGATTTTGATCGACATTTAAAGAAAGATTGTGACGGAATCGATTTCAAATCAAGAGGTAAAGCGTTCCAAATACGTGGGGCTTTCGTTTTTGTCCAATATAGCGTGAAAGAGTTGATTGCACTCTCGGCCTATATAGGTTAAGATTGGCTTGTCTGGTTGGATAGCAGTGAACTTCAGAAAGTTTTGTAAAATAATTTGGAAATTTTATCGGAATGGAAGATGCATTGTAAAGAAACCTGTGAGTGAATAATACAATAAGATAGCAGTTTATTTGCCACAGAGGCAGGATGTTTAATTGTTCTAGAAGAGGACTGGAGTGGGCGAATTTACTACTGCATGTGATAATGCGAACAAGTCTCTTTTGTAACTTGACGAGTGGTATCAAATGAGTTGGGTATGTGTTTCCCCAAACCAGATTGCAATAGGATACATAGGAATAGAACAACGAATAGTACAACATAATCAAGGTTTTTCTGTTGAGACAATTTCTTATATTATTAATAACACCAATATTTCTAGATATTTTAGAAGTGAGTTCGTCAATATGTGTTTGCCAAGTCAGTTTATCATTGAAATGAACTCCAAGGAATTTGAAACTAGAAACTGGCTCGATCTCGGTCCCGAATAGTGATATCTGCGGAGTACTCATATTACGAGATCTGTTTGGTTTAAAGAACATGAATTTAGTTTTTTTCACATTTAATGAGAGTTTATTGCTGGAGAGCCAATCATGAAGCTTTTCGAGTTCACTTGACATAATCTCAGCCAGTCTACTTGGATCTTTATCTGAGAGAGAAGCGCTGGTGTCGTCTGCAAAAAGATTTATGTCTAAAATAGTTGTTGCTTTGGTGATGTCGTTTATGTATATTAAGAATAAAATAGGACCTAGTATTGACCCCTGAGGCACGCCAGTGTCGATAGGATTAAACGGCGATATTGTTCCGTTATATGATACACACTGGGATCGCGAAGATAGATAGCTTTGAAACCAGCTATTAGTGGTGCCACGAAAACCGTAATACTCTAGTTTGTGCAAAAGGATATCATGATTGACGGTGTCAAAGGCTTTGGATAGATCTAGGAAGGTAGAAATACTAAACTGTTTTCTTTCCTTGGCAGCGATAAGTTTGTCATATATAGAAAGCACAGCAGGAAAGGTAGAGTGATTCGCACGGAAACCAAATTGATTTGGGGATATAATCATTTCTGATTCAAGAAAAGTTACCATCCTTTTAACTTCAAAAACGAAGTCCTTATTGTACGTTTGATCTAAGTATTTTTTGAAATCGCTTTAAGTGGGTGGAATTTTAGAAGCCACGTTGGAAGCAATGGAAGTAAAGAAGTTATTGAATTTAGTGGCAATCTCGGTTGGGTCTGTTATGTCAGTGCCATTGAAATTGAATACAGACGAGAGGGTGTTTGTTTATTACGGTCTCAGAGCCCGTTTATGACTTTCCAGGTTCCTCTAATATCATTAAAAGATTCATTGAATTTTCTCTCGTAGTATTTGTTTTTAGCTAGTTTTAGTGTATGATTCAGTTTATTTCTGTATAGTTTATATTCTTGGGTTGCAACAATGTCCTTTTTCGAAATATGTAATCTATATAGTCTGTTCTTTTCTCGGATTGATCGGAGTAAACATGGGCTGATCCATGGTTTGAGAATTTTAACTTTCGGAATCTTTCTAGTTATCACTGGAAAACAATCGTTGTAGAGAGCATGGAAAGTGTTCGAGAAGCTGAACATAGCACTATCTGTATCATTAGCATCTGTGACTTGTTGTCAGACTGTCATTTTGAGCTTTTCTTCAAACAGTGATTTTTGTATTGGATTTGTTTTGCGAGAATTCAGCGTGTTCTTTGATGATACAGATGGGAGACAGTTATATTGAAATATGGGGAAATGATCAGATATGTCAGAGAGTATTATACCAGAACCAAGATCATCTTCATGAAAATTGGTGAATATGTTATCAATTAAAGTAGCCGAATGGGCCCGGACTCTAGTGGGTTTCGTAATTTTGGGGAAAAAATAAAATGATTTCATAATATCTAAAAATTGTTTAGAGGGACCATGGCAACTTGTTTTGAAGAGATCGATGTTAAAATCGCCCATTACAATGCATTTTTTATTTTCCGGCTTCAGTTTTTTGAGGATTGATAGTAAGCTGGAGTTAAAATTCTTTACATTTTTACCTGGTGGGCGATAGATCAATCCAATTATATATTTATTTGTGCTGTTAGAAACCTCAACAAATAGCGATTCATGTTGATCTTGTTCGTCTATGAAATGTCATCACGTATTTTTAAGTTAGTGAATTCGTCCTTTATGTAAAGAACAATTCCAACGCCTTTTTTGGTATCTCTCGAAAGTGGAAAAGGTAGATAACCTGAAATAGTGTATAAGTTTTCGGTTTCGGGATCGAGCCAGCTTTCAGATACTCCTATAAATGAAAAATTGAAATTCGTATTGTAGATAAGCGCAAGGACTTCAGTGAAGTGTTTCTTTAGGCTTCTTGCATTAATATGTAAAGTGGAGACTGATTTTTGATCTGAAATAAGATTATCTTCCACGAAAGAGTTAAATTGATCTTCGAAATAATAATTAGACTGATGTGAGCTTAGTGTATTCCAATGACAGAGCTCGTCTTCTGTATCGTCGGTCAGAATTTTCTGTACAATTAAGCTCTAAGGGATTAAAACACATATATTCAAAACCATCAAGAAGCCTATCTTCGAGAGTTTATATTATAAAATGGCAGTTCTCTAAGTAGATTCCCCATTGATAGGTGATATAGTCAGTATGAAATCTATGTTCGCCGGAAGTCAAGTCCTGATAATAATCTTGGACCCACCCACGTCAATGGATGTTTGTGACCAGGAGGAATGACACACATTCGAACTTCAAGAGCATGCTGGTCAGGCTGAACTGCTTTTTCTTGATATTGCCACGATAGTTGAAAATGAGAATTCTTCTTCATTCCAAAGCGACCCGGCCAGCTAGCACAGCCAAATTCCAAACGTATCTGCGCCCCTGATACGTGACCCTGGCAAGTGATCACCACACAAGAAGAAAGGAGACACAAGACTAAGCCCGCTAAAGTCAAATGTATGCCCGCTAGGGATAGCTATGGCTTTTGCGACAATGGTACACTTGTGTCCGTTTAAAATGAGCTCTAATTAAAGCTGTACATCTACTATTACGAACCGTAAATCTTTGAGGTTTTCGCTTTCCATCACCCTTTTAATGTTGCGCTTAATCAAGAAGAATATTCCCGTTTCCCTTGGCAAATATGGGCCAGTCGACTCCAAAGGAGAACCATCATAAATTGAAAGCAAGCACTTAAATATGTTTTTTTTGGGGGTCAAGTAGTATATGGTTTGCATGATTTATGTACGGTATATACCGTGACTGTGACATTTTAACAACCCCTTTTCTTACAAAGCTTCACATAAAAAGTTTTTTAAGCGACCGCTGCGGCGGGCTAACGGCAGGCATGAAAGTGTAGCTTGATCAGCGACATAGAAACATACCGATTTATATGAAACCTAACCCTTATCATTTTTTTAGGTGGGGGGGGGGGGAGGTGCGACGGGGAGGCGTAAATTCGATGTCCGCAGACGGGTTAAAAATCGCCCTGGATCTGGTTAGAAAATGGGCTCTTCTAGTCACTGGCTTTAAATGATCTCCAAAGTACGGCGATATGTTTGGTGACAAAAATAAACGCATTATATTGTAACAAAAAATCGCGGCAGCCGACTGGTCAGAATAGGACAAGAGACACCAATGACTTATGCTCATCCTCAACCACAGGACATCGCGTAAAATAGTAACGAAAAGAAATTTTGAAGATTATTTTGACAGTCTTGATGTCTGGCCTGGTATCGAAAGTTCACAAATGTATCTAATCATTTAAATATCGATCAGTTGTGGACAGTATTGCATGACAAACAGCCTGAAATATATATATGGGAAGTTTCAGCTCGGTATGATTATGGTAGTTAGTTTTGAGATATTCCAAAGTAACATTTTACCAGCAAAGAAGTAACAACAATAAACTGACAATTGGTTCCATTGCAGCGCGAGACGCACACAGTCGCTGGAGATTTCTTTTCTGGGTCAGTCAACCGAAAGGCGGAAACCACATACCTTAAAAAATCTTGAATATTCTACAATTAAAGACCGTAGATTTCATGAACAGATTGATGTTTCGCTTTGTTGGTTGCCTAGCCACGTCAGCACCAAAGGAAATACTGAAGCTGATGAAATGTCTAAGGTATCCCTAGATAATGAGATTGATCCGGTTGAAATCTCTTATAGCGATTTCATACCCTTTATCTGTGCTTATGGGAGAAAGCTGTTTCAATCTTTATGGGATGCTTTGGATAATAACAAACTTCATGAGTTAAAAAAAAACCCTGTAGGATATACTCATCTGAGCAGCCAGAAACGTTTCGATGAAGCCATGATCAAGCGATGTAGAATCGGCCATACCCGAACATTTACTAAAAAAGGAATCAGTCCCAAGGTGTATTCTATGGCACGAAGAGCTCACAGTAAAACATATTCTTATCGACTGTATAGATTTTAAGATTGTTGGAGATTCTTTTTATCAAGCAGCTACTTCAGAGTTATTTCCGTCAATCATATCCGAAGTTGAAGGTGATTGTGGTATTTTCCCGTTCATATAGTGTCCACGCTGTTGTCCACGTCCAGTAATCAGTAATTTGCAGCCCTGCCATTACGATTTGAGGACAAAAACGACATTTCACTCTAAAGGAATGGCAATTCTGTAAGGCCACTATCCTTTCTGTTCAAAAGATGTAGCCATCTCTAGTCGGTGATAATAGCTCCACAGTGAGCTAATGTTGTATAGTTTTAAAAATCGACTCTAAATAAAGTACTTATCTTATCTTATCTAGATGTGTTTCTTACTGTAGCATGTTTAACTCTCAGCGCATAGGGCTGCGCGGTCTTGTCGTTGCCATGTACGTGCGTACGTCCGTCCGTCCGTCCGTCATCATGTGTTAGGCCTACTTGTTGCGTAATTTCGCTCAGATCTTTTTTACATTGGGAAATCTATACATTTTTAGAAACTACAGAGTATGACCAACCAGAAAACTAATGTTCCCATGCCTTTCCGAGCTGATAAACAAACCTTTGGGTCTTAAGGTTACTGTATCGGGTCCCAGTTGCGTACGTGTACGTATCACAATTTTCCTTGATTACGGGGCAGTGCTTTTTTGTATCCATACAAACTATATATTTTCTGAAAGACAAAAACCAATCAGCACCGTGTTCCACCGCTTGAGCCACGCTAATCCCCTGTTCGCAGCTATGGCTATTCGAGGATGTTATGCTAGGTGAGCCAATTAGTTAAAGGCTTCTTTGGCCGTGGTCTACGCCTTGAGCGTGAGTAGATCTTATACCCCGCCGTGTCCCCTGGTGCGCAGTAGCCGTGCCTACTGCACCGTGCGCAGTAGTCTTACCTACTGCACCGTGCGCAGTAGTCTTACCTACTGCACCACGAATGGGTTGAGTTTTAAAAAGTCATGTTTGTTTACTAAAATGCACTAATTTTCATAATTTCTTATTCTTATACTTGTAGGTTTGACTGTGTACTCTGATATAAGACAAAAAAAAATCGAGATTTTGAAGCTTCGACCCGATACAGTAACCTTAAGAGGTTGTTAGAGCTTTCAGAAAGGATATCAGCGTCGCAGTGGAAATGTGCAACGCACACAAACATGCATCAGTGAAGACTAACTTAATTAATTTGGAAGAACGGTTCGTCATTTGGTTTGTCATCTTGGATCATTCATCTACTTGCTTTAAAGATAGCTTAGTTTAACATGTACGTCAGATCATTCATACGAAAGTTCGGGTCAATGGATGACGTTTTGTTAGATGTAATTTGAATGTCGCAAGATGAAACTATCGATAGAATGAAATACTCTACTGACATCATAACGGGCATTTTTGACAGATTCCATGTCTGAGCTTTTTTGACAGATGTGTGAGGTTTACATAAGAAAAACTTCTTTGTATGACGGTAATAAAGTCATTTTTCAATCCAAGACATTGACAATGAGATTTTTCTTTATTGAAATATCAATCTCGAAAATATATCGATTGCATAAACTAGGATTTGTGGTTGATTAAAATGTGCTACCTGACCCTTCTTTCTTTTGTAACAAAATAATATGACACCTGAAACCAAGACCAATATGGGTTCAAACTTCTTTACACATTTTGTAAAAATATAAATTTGGTTTGATGTTCCATATTATTTCTACATGAGAAAATCTTCAAAAAAATACCAAAATAGACCACGGAACACATTTTAACCAATCATAAATCCTATTTATGCAAATGGCCATCGGAATTTATTCGAAGTTGACGCTTCGCTTTGACTTTGCATGTTTTGCATTAAAAAAATCGGCTTCGAAACCGTCTTACAATAATGAGCATTCCCTGTTGAAACATATATCCTTTCTATATTAATAGAATTTCATTTGCTTAGTAAATGGAAAAATTCGAAATGCAATAAACACATTTCCGTTTTTCTGAGACTGGAAATGTCAACCATACAGAACGAAAATGTCAGAAAACAAACTTTTTTTAATAAACCACCATGGGAGCCATTTTGAAAGTTACCCGTGATGCCTCGTATCAAGGATTGCACACATCTGATGCAAATGACCTCAATATGACAAGCTGGTAATCTTTAGCCCGTTTAACTGGTATTCATTCTGGTTAGTGAAAACGATTTTCGAGCATTATAATAATAGCTGTAATATTTTTTTTACATTTTGAACTCTCATGTAAAATGAGATATATGCTTTATAATATTGTTCCTTCATTTTTGCGGTTTATTAATTTTCTGTTTGGAGTAGGAGGATCGGTTTTTGGTAAAATAATCGGTAATATAAAGACTCGGAGTCATTTTCAAGTAGATAGTTACATTATTTAGAAATCTAGAAGATAGGATTGATGCAATCTTCTCCCATTAGTTTTACTCAGCAATTCAACACGTCAACATCTATCACCTTGTTGGTCACTCTGTGACATCTTTGCACTTCGGCCAAGATTTTAAATCATCTGCCACAATCGAAAGGCCTTATTTCATAAAGCAACACTGAACTCCAAGTTTAGGTATAACCAAAAATATATACAAACATAAGCCAACTTTTTGCAAGAGAGAAATGGTCAATAGTTTTCAATGATGCCGGCAAGACATCATTATGTTCGTATCGTCTTTATATCCAGAGCATATTGTATATCATTACGCTTGAGTTGCTACTGTTTCTTATAAACGAGACTTCAGACTTTTATTTTAAGTGCTGTCCGTAAGAGCAGACAATTACATTATGTCAAACCCGAATCAAGGAGAATAACCCCATTGATTTCGAGAGATAGATTTATGAATTGATTGATTGATTTATGAACCGCATCGACAGAATAAAGTTACCACCTGTGTGCTAGAAATTGCATACTAACAAGAAACAATGCAGGAACAATTAACATATTGAGTTATCTGATCAGGAATCTAATTTCATGTCAGGAATTTTTCAACAAGTCATGCATGAATTGGGAATAAAGCAGTGCAAATCATCTGCATACCATCCAGAAAGCCAAGGTGCATTAGAAAGATTTCACCAGACATTAAAGAAATGATTAGGACTTATTGCTTTGACACTGAGAGAGACTGGGATGAAGGCATACATTTGTTATCGTTTGCTGTTAGAGAGTCTGTTCAAAGTCTTTAGGCTTCAGTCCATTTGAATTAGTCTTTGGTCATACAGTTAGAGGACCACTTAAACTGCCAAAGGAAAAGAAAAGAACCCGATCTTCATGAAAAGCTCCTAGACAGTGATATTGACTCATGTCGTCTCTTACAATATGTGTCGGACTTTCGCACGAGGTTGACTAAAGTATGTGATTTGGCCACGTCAAATTTAAAGTCAGCACAAAAATGTATGAAAATAACCTATGATAAACATGCCCTTAAACGAAGTTTCAAACCTGGTGAGAAGGTACTGGCTTTTCTGCCTATTCCTGGTAATCCACTAGGCTAGATATTATGGTCCTTATGTCATTGAAAAGAAATTAAGTGACCTTAATTATGTAATTCAGACTCCTGACAGGCGTAAACACAAACAGTTATGTCATGTAAATATGTTAAAGTTATACATAGACAGAGATAGCCCTGACAGTACTTTACACCCTGTAAGTGTAGTTAGTTCTGACCCTGATAATAATGAAACTTGTGAAGAGCCCATGACAGCGGTGAAATTAGAGAACTCTGATATTCTACTTAATTTGGATTCCAAGTTGTGTCATCTCGAACGAGCGCGCCAGGAAGAACTTCGAACTCTGCTCAGTCAATATGAACATTTGTTTCCCGATATCCCCACTCGGACTGATAAAATTTCACATGACGTCAATGCCGGAGATTCTAATCCAGTGAAGCAGCACCCATGTCGTTTGAATCGCATTAAACAAAACTATATGAAAAAAGAGATTCAGCATTTATTGGACAATGACTTCATTGAATCAAGTAATAGTAACTGGAGTTCACCTTGTATCCTCGTTCCAAAGCCAGCTGGCAGTTACAGGATGTGTACTGACTACAGAAAGGTGAACACATTGACCAAAACAGACACATTCCCTATTCCACGCATTGACGATTGCATTGGTAAAGTGTGAAGTGCCAAGTTTGTGTCAAAGTTTGATCTTCTGAAAGGATTTTGGCAAGTTTCACAGACAGATCATGCGAAGGAGATATCAGCATTCGTCACTTCGGAAGGTCTGTTCCAGTACAAGTCCTGCCATTTGGAATGAAAAATTCTCCGGCCACGTTCCAGCGTCTCATCAACCGTGTGACTCCTGGTTTGGAAGGATGTGAGACTTACATTGATGACGTCATTGTCTACAGCGATACATGGGAAGATCATCTACAGAGAATTCGCGCACTGTTCAATCGGCTGAGTGATGCCAAGCTGACAGTCAACCTTGGAAAAAATGAATTTGGACATGCACGTGTGACATTCTTGGGTCATGTTGTAGGTCAGGCTCAGGTAAAACCTGTAGATGCTAAGGTTAGCGCTATCTCGCTATTTCCAAGACCAGCATGTAACAGACAACTGATGCGTTTCTTGGGTATGGTTGGTTACTACAGAACATTTTGATATTACTGAGCCTTTAACTCAACTCTTAAGGAAAATAGCTAGTTTCGTTTGGACCGATGAATGTGAATCGGCTTTTGAAAACATGAAAGCCATACTCAAGTACGCGCCAGTTCTTTCAGCGCCAGATTTTGATTCACCTTTTAAACTGGCTGTAGATGCTAGTGATGTTGCTGCTAGTGCCGTTTTGTTACAAGAAGGTTTAGATGGTGTAGATCACCCAATATGTTATTTTTCACGTAAATTTGACAAACATCAGAGAAATTATTCTACAATTGAGAAAGAAAGTTTGGCAATGATATTGGCTTTACAACATTTTGATGTTTATGTTACTTCTTCATCATTGCCAATTACTGTATTCAGTGATCACAATCCACTTGTTTTCATAAGTAAGATGAAAAACAAAAATCAAAGATTGTTGAGATGGAGTTTGGTGTTACAAGAATACAATATTGAAATCAGACATATTAAGGGCAAGGACAATTTGATTGCTGATTGTTTGTCTCGCATATAATGTACATATGTTTGTCAACATTTTTGCTGTTGTAATATAGATTTTTTTGCAATAATGTTTTGAATTGTCAAGAAAGTTCCAAGTTTGAAACTTTCTTTTTTTTAAGAGGGGGAATGTCATGGTATTGTAGTCTATTATTAGACATTGTGGATGTTTCTGGAATCTACGGCTGGCGCAAGCTTCTTTACATACTTTATGTGGGTCATGCAGTCAGTTGGAGCTTTCTGGAAGGCTACTGCCAATTGTATCTAGGTCAGATGATACGGTAATAATGTGTATTCTAGAAGCTTCTTGAATTGGTAGAATGATCTGGAATGCCTCATAGAGTATAAATAGCGCTCAGTCAGTCATTCAGGAGGGAATTCAAACTGGCTTTTATGTGGATCTGTTATACTGTGTTACTATCTGGATTTTACCTTTGCCTGTAACTACGGACTGCTGGATTATTTACTCCTGTGTATTAACTTTTGGCTGCTGCATAACATACGCTATTTGTTAACGGACATTGGATATTGGACATTTACTGGGACTGTACAAGTTAGCAGTGTTGGATTACCATTATACAGAAGAGTGATTTGTGCGCGTCAACAAGGACTCTAAAGTGCACACCGGTATAGCATTGAACAGTAAGACTATATTTCACACATTTATTTGTTGTATTAACCTTACTTAAATTGTATATGATTTTAGTATTGTAAATAAATATTTGATTGTTAATCCTTGACTTCACACGTCTTTCTGTTACACTCAGTTGACGTAACAATATATACAGAAATCCTGTAGGACAGGAGGTTTTTAGCAAATAGGCTACATATATCAGTAGTTTTTAGTAATAATATGATTATATATTTTTCTTCTTCTTCATTTTCTTCTTCTTCTGCTTCCTCTTAGTATTTGATGAATGAGAAGGAACGGGCATTGAAATTACCATCTTTTTGTAATTTCTGCATAAAGTGTATTCATAAAAGAACAGATATATACTCGAATAATTGAAACGACTACTGCAATTTGATACATAATGTATTCTCTAAGTTTTTAGAGACAACTGTCTTCAACCTCCTTATAGTATATTATAATTTATCTCTGAAGATGACTGCAATTATTAGTCGAAACAATGCATGTTCGAATATATCAAAAAATTCACTTGTTATCATGACAATAAGCCGAGAACTTGTGAAATGGATTGAATTACCAAGCTGTTTCCGACTGGACTCGGTAGCTCAGTCGGTAGAGCAGTATGACGGTATCCCCTAAATCGTGAGTTCGATTCTCACCCGAGCCAGTAATTTCTGGCCGCATGTTTCACAATGTAGGAATATGATTATACTTCACACACACACTTAGCCTTAGGAAGAATTCCGCATGTATTTGTGTAACATTGTAACGATCGTCAACAATGTCATTGAAGAACGCTCTTTTCGTAGCAATGTTGCAGAGTAACACCCTTCTCAAATTCGTCGTTTCTGAGAGAGAAATTGCATATTGAAAAGGACATTCATAGTACGAAGTATCACCTTTTCAATATGAAGTTTCCTTAGCAGGAAGGAAAGTTTTTATTCAGAATCACATCATAAGGCAACACGCACCCACACACACGCATCACCCCCCCACCCCCCACCCCACCCACACACACACACACACAATGATAAATATTCAAGTTAATAAATCTCTAGATAAAATAGTCTGACCGGTAAGCAGATCATTTCTTGTGAGGTAGGTGGGGAATACTGTCTCAATTGTTTCTCATGAGTTTCTTATTTTACATGGTGCACGGGGTTCGCTGGAAATGAAATATACGGTCATCAGTTTCAAGATATCTCCTCTGTCACAGTGACCATAATTTAGACCAAAATATTCCTGCATGTTTTGGATGTCAAGGTTATAGAAATTTATAGAACAATTGACCGTCAGTATCAATGTATCGCCGTTAATCAATTAGTTCAGTTGGCCAAAATGGGTCAAGGAGACTACTTTTATTCTTTCTTTTTTGTTCTGTGGGTACTGTGAATAGAATTTTTTAATGTATTTTAAAGAATTTGAAAATGTTGGAAAATAAGGGTCCTCAATCTCAAGGTAACTCCGCATCCATAACGATTTTACTTCATTCCGAAACTTGCTAGTCTTTGTTTGTGACGGTCATACATATTTTTGAATGTATGGAACTGTCGGTCTTCAGTATCAAGGTAACTCCGCTATTCAAGAGTTCATTTGAAGCCAAACATATCACCTTGGATTCTTGACCGTCTTAAAATATAAGTAGTGGATTATGCAATGTCTTCGGGTAATATATTAAATGGTAGAACATTGGCCGAGTGGTTTAGATCGCCGACGTATAGTGCTGGCGATTAGGTGCCTTACTCTGGAGGTCCGCACGGGACTCGACCACTTTTCAGCACTAGAATGTGTGCTATACTAAGATAATGTTATCCCTAAATAACGAAACTACTGCTACACGATCACTTTCTAAATGACAAAAATATATCTTCCTTAAATGGTAGATTTAAATAAAAAAAATATTAAATTATTATTATTATCATCATTTAGTATTAAATGGTAGAATGGTCAGTCGATTTGATATAAGATATTGAAGTGGTGTATACCTTATTGATTTGGAAAAGTTTGCAATGTAATATTATAGCTACCGAACGAGGGATGTTCGTTTTTTAGCTCGTTTTCAACGGTGTGTCTTTGGAGATCACGTTTTGGGAAAACTGGGAGTAGAAAAAGCTCTATCGTTTCTTCTTCGTTGTTGCATGAGGTGAATAGTGGTGATGTGTTCTTGATTAGCATAAAGAGGTGCGATTTAGTCCCGTTTAGCCCAATCTTAATCTCGTGATGATGCGGTCGTCATGTTTACTATCTAACTACACCCACAAACCCGTATAACCCCATCTAGAATCCTATATGACCCTTGGTCACGGCTTTCTTCATTCCATTCCTTTTCCTATTTGCGATCTGTTTTGCTTCTAATGATAGTATTCAGTTCCTTGGTTCTATTTCTATTGTCATGTCAGTTGCTGTTTTGGTTTTGGCTGTCCTATCGGTGGCTTCATTTCCTCCAGCACCCATGCTAAACTGACGTGAATGATATTGTCGCGTTTTGGGGTACATCGACATTCTGTATAGTGTATGAGATCAGGTCTACTCTCGGGTTTAGAATTCTCTATTGATATCAAGCCACGTAGCGAATCGCCAAAATAACTGCTCGAGCCGGCTGGTATTTGATGACCCATTCAAGGGCCTGGACTATGGCGACTACTTCACGAGAGAATGTATGGTAGCTTGAAGCCTTTCTGAACGCCGAGTACTGGGATAACACAGGCTGATCCTGTCTTATTTCTTGTGTTTCTGGAGTGAGTCCGGGTATATTTCATTTGATTTTCCAATTACTCTCTATATATTCAAGGGAATTGACTAGTATATGCTCTGGGTTGTCTTTTTACTCCTCAGCCCTACGGGCTCAGGAGTATTGTTGTGGCCCTGGGGATGTGTCTGTCCGTCTGTCCGAGCCGTATCTCGATAACTATTTCTAGGAAGTTCATGAAACTTACAGGTTATGATCCTTTTATTTTTTACTTGTGCCTTTGAGATTTTCAGGTCTAACCGGTCGTTAATTATTTTTTACAATTTTTTTTTATTTTTCTACCATTTTCCAGTCTCCTAAAAACGGATCTACAAGTATGCATACATTAGCCCTACTTTTATACTGATTTACATACTCTTACTAGCTTGTAGCCAATCAAGAGCTCCATAGTAAAGTTGTATTTCAGCCATTGGTTCAGTGTAGTGAATGACTGGTCATTGGTTTGGTCTAGAAGTCTATATTCCTCTGCATATTCAGTAGTACGGTATTGCCAGACTAATTGTCGTATCCCTACGCTGTTGAGAAAAAATAGTCCGACATTAAAACTGTGAAAATCGACTTGTTATTTCGTCTAAAAGTTCTCAGAATGGATTTGAACGATAATAAACGCCTGTTTTATCGGAAAGGGCAACTTGTACTTTGTCTTGTAACAGAATTGTAGGAACCTGTGAGATTCTGTCCAAAACGAAAGTAGTCAAAAACGAAAGTAGTGCCCATGTGTTTGTGCTTCCTGCCAACACATCCGATGATGGAGTTCAGTTTTCAGTTGTAAAATGAACTGTGGTCGTCGGCCAGTACAAGCGGTGTCTCGCATAACAAGTCCTCTAAAATATACTTCATGGAAGATAGCGAAAGGTATGGCCAACCCAATAAATCAACGCAAACATCATCGTTGTTGCTGTTGTTGCACTGACGCTAATGCATTACCAACGGAGATTCGTCAGGGGAGTTTCTATCTCACATTATGATGGGATGTGATTTTCGGCTATCGGAGCCAGTTTTTCTTAGAGAAGTGAAATTCTCCACAGTATCTATATGTAATTTGTGCATTTTTATTCTGAAATTTGAAGGAAATCTGTTCAGGATCAAAGAAAATCTCCAATACCTCACGTGGTTTTTTTTTTTTCAAAGCACAATGACGTTGGGCTAGCAATGTTGTAACATTGTGACTAGGCACTATGAAAATAACATGTGAGGTATTGGAGGTTTGTTTTGATTCTGAATAGATTTCCTTCGAATTTCAGAATAAAAATGCACAAATTACATAGAGATACTGTGGGGAATTTCACTTCTCTGAGATGAACTGGCTCCGATATTTAGCCGAAAATCCCATCCCATCGTGATACAGCTCAGTAACTCTAGCCGGTTGTAGTTATTTCTTTCATCCCATGGGCCATGTGTAACATTTAAAAAAATTATATTTTTTTTCTTAAAAATATATAAAACAGGGGTTGAATTGTGAATAATATTGTGAATATTTTTTAATAATAATTGTTTGTTACACGTTAACATCAACTGCTTGACAGGATATGGGGCAACAGATAAACAGAGGACAAATGGACAAAAGACACGTCCGACACTTAGTTTCAGGCCAGGGCAATAAGATCACAACTGTACATGTTTTTTCCCCCCTGTAGATATGTGGATACCTTGTCACTTTTTATACCCCTGTACATAGTTGAGGGTATACTGGATTCCGACTGTCTGTCCGTCCGTGTGTCAGTGTATTCATCCATTCATCTGTCTGAGTTGTGGCTTGGGTTTGCTTTTCGCATGCCATAACTCACTGCTATTTATCCAAACTTCTACACCCATAAAAACATCTTGGTCTAGACTGTTAAGGGGCTGAGGAGTTGTAGCACCGCTGGTGCCTCATGTTTAGTGATGAAGTTGCGTATGTTCGTGTCCACGTGGGATGTGACTAATTGCCAAGGTGGTATATTTATCTTGTCATTGTCAGCAGTACGTTTGGAATAATCTGTCTATTGTGTAGCCATGTGGCACGGAGTATTTTTGACATTTCGCTTTCAGGTATTCGTATTTGCTTTTAGAACCCAAATTTTGTGACATGAGTGATTATCGCTCTTGGCTATGGTTTTCCCCGAATATTTAATAAACAATCATCTCGTCTTAAATGGAAGGAGTTTTCGTTGGTTTCTATTCGCAAACTACATAATGAAGTTCCTTTGGGCGCTCCTGTGGCTATTTCCAAGGCTGCATTTTGGACACTGTCTATCATTTTTAACTGGGTATTGCAGGCTGATTAATAAACGCATGACTCATAATCTGTTTTTGATCTGATGAGAGTTTGATATAATTTGATTAGACCATGTTTATTGGCCCCCAATTTGTACCATCCACGCACATGCGGTTCAGGTCTTTGTTACACGGAATAATTAATTGGACAATGTAGTCTTCCATGTGAGTTTTCTGTCGAAGATCATACCTATGCATTTAAGACTACTCTTAATCTCGACTTTCTGATCTCCTAGTGATAGTTTCACGTCGATGTGTTGTTTATTTGAGAATATTACACCCACTGTTTTCACAGCTTAAAATTTGAATTCACATTCATCGGTCCAGGCACTAATTGAATCTAGTGTCTTTTGCATCATACTTGTGTTTTTATGGAGCCAGTGACCTTCTCCCTCGTAGACTTTACGGTAAGAGAAAGGATTACAATTTCGGCATCGTACACTATCCATTTCTGGACAGTAATATTCTAGTGGACCCGCATAATGCTGTATACATATCTCGCCTAATAGCGTTTGCTAGATCTTGTATAAAATGTAACGATTTTCATTAACGTCATAACAAATATTACAGAAACTTATAAAACAGGGCTATGCAACCAAGCGCCTCTACTCCAAGTTTCTCAAATTTGGCTACACATATTACATGTTGATTGCAAAATACGAGGGTAGCGTGCAAGATCTATGGCGTTACGTTTCGTAACATGTCTCTAATTCAGCTTACCCCGTGACGGTATGTACTTCAAGCACTTCAAGATCCTTATGATGTTCATATGAACAGAAACAATCAAAGACTCTCTGAAATACATCATTCTCTAGATAACGACTGTACAAAGAATTAAGAAAACTGAGTAGCAGTACGGATTTGATAATTTTGGAACATCATGATGTCTTTCCTGCATCATTTAAAATTGCACACCGCTTCTCTATTGCGGAAAACTAGCCTATGTTTATGGATACTGTTATGTAAATCAGGTTTTTGGATTATGCAAGCCAGAAGTCCTTAACGGATGACGGCTGAATATTGAATGGCGGACTACACGGTTGTATTTCTATAAGGCAGCATCGTCGCCAAATAGGGACTGTCCAATATCAGAGTGTTTGGCGTAAATTTCTTTGCATAGTCCGTTTAAGGGGATATTGAGTAGGGTCGGACTGATTACACTGCCTTTTGTGGTGCCGTTATCATTGTCATGGTCCAGGGATATTGCGTTTCGAATGCCAACTTTTTATCCAGTTTTTGTATCCATTGTTTCATCCAGTTTTCCCCTTATTAGTCCGGGAGCAGGTCGAAAAACCTGGAAATACAGTCCACCTAATGTTTTTTGATGGTTTCTATATCTTTTCGATGCGCTGATCACGAAACCGGATGATGCCACCTTGGCATCCTTGGGGAAATCGAAATATCCAAGATGGCCGCCATGAGGCATTTCCTGGTTATTATGTCATGCTGAATTGTCGCATGGATGATCTCGATCACTGATTGTGATATATTTGACTATAAATTTGGGATAAATTCAATCAGTACATACGTCACACAACAATTTGGCGAAACAAACAAGAATAACAGGAAAAATTATTCAAGATGGCTGGCGTTGACCCTTTAACCCTACCTGGCCTGCGGGAGGCACTTTCCGCCCTGTTGGTTTTTTGCTCCTATCTACGGAACGACAAAAAATTGAGAGCTGAAACTTCTGAACTTTTTAGATTATCATATTAGGATCATTTTTAGCCTAATTGCATGACCCACCGAGCAGGGGATCATGGGTAAATTCAAAATGGCGGCCATGTGGGGTACATAAAAGTGATGTTTTCGTCATATTTCTTCAAAATGTTTGCTTTCCTGTATGGAAAACTGGGTAAAATCTATTTTATTTCATATCAGATTATTATTTACTAATTTATCATGCAGCTTTTGCGAAGAAAAAGCAAAAATACAAATTTCGAAAATTCTGACAAAAAAATGGTCAAAAAATGCTCTTTTTGAAAATGTCGTCACAGTGACGTCAAGATGACGTCACAGTGACGTCATCAAGGCGGCAATCTTGGATTTTTTAAACATTTTCTTGTAGAGCTTGACCCAATGATATAGTGTGGTCAATTTTAGCCCCCTAGAGTTAGCGATAACGAAAATATATAAGGGGGGGGGGCGCTTCCCCCCCTCCCCAGGCTGCGGTACACCCCAAATCGCCCAGGCCAGATAGGGTTAAAATATGCCCGTCTCTCTGAAATATAAAGCGTTGAATTTACTAGTTACCTCAATCACTCATGGCTTTCAAAATGCTGACATATATGACATATTTCCCAATGTCCGTAGAGCATAGAGTATATCAGGGTGCGTGTACATCACAGGTGTGTGCGCATGCGTACGATGGCGTCACTTTCGAGCTCCGAGCTCCAAGAGCTCCGAGAGCTCCGGAGCTCCGAGCTCGGAGCTCCTAGATTGAGGCATGCCAAACGCCCGTCTTAGCGCAAGAGCTCCGAGCTCCAACAGCTCCGAGCTCTCAACCCATTCATGCGTACATCCAAATGCGCCCTAACATCAGGAAAATATAACCATGGCCATCTATGAACGGTATAGACTGAGGCCGCTTGAAATGAAAGGCGATCCCACGCACAGGTCCATCATGAAGACCAAGCTCTTGGGTGACCTTAACGCTCTAGCATAAAACGTCACTTGAAAGAGGATATGGGGTTACTACCCACCAACGCCCTGGAAAATAAGCAGAATGCGCAAACAACCGTTTCAAAACATGCTGCCTCAACGGTATCCTGGAGTGCTCGAAGACGCTTAGGCCAAGAGCGACCCTGGCCGAAGATTGAACTTTCTCAAACGACGGCTTCTGATTGGACAAGAGCTTACGATAATTGTAAACATACCCAACGCGGCTCCCCCAGCGTGGGTATGATGTGCTGGTGGGGATAATAACATGATTGACCTGCCATCCTTGTTGTTGTTATTGTTCTCTCATCTGTCTACATCATGGCGTCATTGCTATGCTAGAACCTTAAGTTCACCCAAGAACCTTTTTCCCACAATTCCCGACCTGCGCATGTGTGGCATCGTCTATAAAGCACGCCCCTCTGGACCCCACACCCCTATTTCTACTGTTGCAGAGCCATGATGGAGACCCATTCCTATGCGACTAGCATTTTACAGCATGCGATCGTGGTTAATTCACTCACGGGTTACCGAGCAGTGGTTCGGTCCATGTTTGGATATGGCGACGACAACGAGGGGCGATGCCAAATCCTGGAAGAGCTCACAGAAGCGGTCCTCTATAGGGTCGGCTCGATGGAGAGGTGTGCTATCACCCTCTACTACTGGGCTATGACAGCCATTCTTGATGCCCGAGATATTACAACACATATAAGAGAAGTGGGAAGAGATGCCGACATACTGACCGAGTCACATGGCTTCACAGTATAGTCTTCTGGTTAACCTATTCTAAAGCGCATACCAAGAATCTAACGATTCGTGATATGTGTTGTATCTCAGGTACGCTTTTATTGTACCTGTTCATGTGGCAACTTGGATAATATGACCACACGGCCCCTAGCACCGGCATAAACGGTATTAGATACAAATCTAAAGAGCTAGGATGGAAATGCTCTGACAACTCGTATATTGGTAATTGGTGAGCTGTGTCGCTATGACAACTCGTACACTGGGAATTGGTGAGCTGTATCGTCGTCAGATGAAAATGACGGCATTTAACACAAAAGACTAGTCTGTAAGGCCCGATGTCGACCAAGCATCAACTTCCCACAAATGCCAACATATATCAAAGAACAAAAGGCCTGTACAGGGGGCGGGCCTCGGGGGCGAAACGTCCACCAGCAGAATCTCGCCATATACAGGTAAAAATTACAACACATATCAGGGAAGTGGGAAGAGGTGCCGACATACTGACCGAGTCGCATATGGACCACGAGCGCTCACGCTGGAACCCAACTGACCCTGATGCTGTGGCAGTGACAGTTCTGTCTTACAGCGACAGAAAAGAACGGCTCTTTTCAGAGCCTCCATGTATTCCAAAAGAGAGGCGGGTAACTAAGCTCAATGTTCACACACAGTATACACACACACGCACTCACAATGGACGCTCCGCCATGACTTCCAAGAAAAACCATACCATTCGTCATCCCGAACTGATGAGGGGCACGTGTAACGTGTAAATCCCTATATGTACAGACACTACCACCACCACCGGGCGTTGGGCACGCGTTACTGGCCATTTGGACCACGGATGGTCCTTCTCCACCTCAAGCACCTACCTTCACACCCACCAGAATAGCCGCTCTCGCTACCACTCTTACTGATGACGTCACCAATGACGTCACAGATGACGCGAACATTCCTCGAGTCGTGGTCTACACCACGAAAGCTTCAAGCTGACACCCTACATGGCCTATTAAGACTAGGGATGGTCCCACAATCACACAACAGACCCCCACGAACCCCAAAATGCCTGCTTTCTATACTACGGCCAGACTACGCATGCGCAGAATGTTGAAACCGGACGACACAGTAACCCGGTCGGATTGTTCCCCAGGAGAGCTTCACGATGACACCTCTTATGGCCCAATCGCTCCACTATTGGTCCGTCGCGACCCCAAAACGTCTATTCAGCTAACATTTTTTTCTGCGCATGCGCAGAATAACGTCAGTTCAACTTACAATCCATCCAATTGAATGCGTCCCCACGAATGCTTCGAGCTGATACCTAATACGGCCCAATCGGACCACTATTGGTCCACCTCGACCCCAAAACGTTCCTCCCAGTGCCTATTTTCCCAGCATTCCCTGTCTGCGCATGCGTAAAATGTTGAAAATGCACGACACATTAGCCCAGTCGGACGCTCCTCCACGAGAGCTTCACGATGACACCTACCACAGCCCAGTACGCCCAATATGGGTCCGTCTCGGCCCCAAAACGTCCATTAAAATACCCTTTTTCCACTGCGCATGCGCAGAATGACGTCAGTTCCACCTCACTTCTGTTGAGATAAGCTGGAGGTAGTATTATAAGTGGTATGAAGTACTAATAAATCTATACACCATTTCTTGAGCACTCGTAGACCAAAAATATATAGCTCAATTCCATATAACGATCAATCTAAGCGATAGACAGCGGTCATGTTGAATGTGCTGGCGGCCATCTTGGATATTTTGATTTCCCCAAGGTTGCCAGGCTGGCATCATTCGGATTCTGAATCTGCACACACAGGAGATATATAATCCATCAAAAAACGTTAGGTGGACTCCATTTCCACGTCAAGGCTCAAACTGGGGTTTGGCTCCCGCATCCTACTCTTAATTCCAAGTTGTTTACTTGGATAATTACCCAGTCCTGTTTAGCAGGGGGTTTGAGGATTATATACAATAGTTGTCTTTGGCGGGTGACATTTCTTTAGAGTGTAGAGCTTCACCATATTTATTAACATTGAAGTCTCCTTTGAGATAGTTATCAAAATAGTCATTCGGGATGTTTTCCAAGACCGTTTCTTCTTTGATTTTTCCCAGAATGTTCATTCTTCTTGGAGACTCTGGACTATACTTTTCAGTTCTTTATATCTTTGGTGATGATTCTGGAGCTGACTTTGCTTTTGTCTTTGCCGCGACAATCTTTCCACACTCTTGTTCCATCACCAGTGCACTGGATTTTCGTTGAGAAGGCTTCAAGAGACATTGACAAATTTTTGCGTTTAATTGTAAATGAGATTTCAACTCACTTAATTTGTCGAGTGTAAAATAATTACCCAATGCAGTATTTAAAGGAATGTTTACACGAACAACAATTCCTATGACCCCACGACAAACAAACAATGATACAAAACATTCCGGCTGACTGAAATTTTTTTGAAGAGCATTCGGGTAGATGAATCCATTTGGCATTTTGTCCCCGACCCGAACCTCTCTGAGGCCATTGTTCTTAATGGAGAAATTACTTTGGAAGGAATCACCTATGTTCCATCTGAACAAGATATCCGGAATTCTGTTGTCAGGGACCTCACAGTGGAACGCCCGAGTTTGAAATTCATGTACGGCGGCCTGAAAAAATATTTCCCGTAAGCATTTTTTTTTATGAACTGGTCCCTACATCTCCGCGTGTGGATGGCACATTGTATGTAGATACGATTCCCACAAAGCCGTTGCAACTCCAGGCAATGTATGTGTAATTGTAACTTTCGGACCTCTGAAGAAAAATCTAAGTGTAAAAAAACAACCCATCAAACTGCAAGAACCAACCTCCACACCCCGTGGGGCAGGCATCACAAGCCAATATCTTAAGAGTCTTCAGAGAAAAAAATGGCCTTTAAATGACAGAGCAGTTCTGGCAGATCGGATAAATTCTTGAGTATTTCTTTCGACGGTTCGCGGATCGCGGAAGGATTACCTGTTTTCTTGAGCTTGGTCAACAATCTACCTCGAATAGTGTAAGATTTCAGATAAACAATCATAAATCTGCGCAAATTCCTGGGAACGTCAGCGCGAGTGAAAAACATTTCTTCCCACTGAGAATATGACGCCGGTAATCATTTCGAATTCAACATGGTTTACGACCAAATCGTTGTCATTTAATGGTCGTTCTAGGTGAAAAAAATCAACTGCGGGAACCAACCTGTACACCACGTGGGGCAGGCATCACTAGCCAATATCTTATCCGAACATGATCATTCTTCGAATGCCATCATGTACACTCCGTTGTATCGTGGTAAACATCTTTCTCACCAAGATAAATCTAGTTTGACCTCGTTGGGGATGCAAATGGACCGCGTTTGTTCTTCTAGGAAAGATCTGAGCCAGGACGATAACCTACTAACGAAGAGCCTCCCTTGGGGCACACAGCTCGCCACAAACACGATATTCGGATACGATTTGAACCAAATACCTCCAACAGACGCTCATAAAGTTAGACCGCGGTTCGCAGCTCGCAGTTCGTTATTCGAAGGGACCGGCAATTATCTCTTCAGATATGGAAATCTGTATTTTTTTTATTATGAGTACTTTGAACTTCAAACTCTGCATAGCAAGAGAGAATGTTGTGTATTGTGTTTGGTTTTGAACAACAGGTTCTATACATGTAGTTGAATAGCCAATCTATATCTATTGAGATGATAAGAGGTATCTAGTAAAGACAACACTTCTGATGACTATATTGCATAGTTTCCTTATCCCACAGTGTACCAATTAATTAGAGAGAATGTCATGCTCCATATCTTTGCATATTCATATCCAAAATCTGACACCAGAGGGCGCTGCTATGAGTCGCTGAATGATTGGTCCCGCGAATAACGAACTGCGAACTGCGAACCGCGGTCTAACTATATGAGTGTCTGAAATAGGCATCCTCGTGGCAGGGACCCACTCTTTTTCACTCGACTCCTTTGAACCACAGTCATGTAAAGTTTTCTTCAGAAGGCCGCATTGGCTTCCTGTCTGAGCTCAGCTCCTGCAAATTCGTCAATATAATTAGCTATGGCGTATCCCGATTTCTCCAGAATGTAAACGACGTCACTCGTTGGAACATATGTGCCGATGAGCGTGACATTTTTGAGAGCTCAGCGTAAAACATGAGTAGTAAAACGAAGTAGGGTTTGATATGATTTAATTGTGTACCTTGAAAGAAGACTATGTTTTTGCTAATTTCGAGGTTTCTAGGTCACCTAATTACGTCAGAAATTGGGTCAGAAAATATGTCACATTGTCCTTGACCCAATTAGGTCAGGTCACACTGACATTGACCTAACTAAGCGCATTTCCATGGTCTTAGGAGGCATTAGGACATGTTTTCGCCAATTTCGAAGTTTATAGGTCACATTATTTCGAAGTTTCTATGTGACCTAATTAGGTCAGAAATTGAGTAAGAAAGTAGGTCATATTGACCTAGACCCAATTAGGTCAGGTCACACTGACATTGACCAAATTAAGTGCATTTTCATGGCCTTAGGAGGCATTATGACATATTTTTTTGCCAATTTCGAGGTTTATAGGTCACCTAAGTAGGTCAAATTTTCATCAAATGTAGGTCAGCCCAGATTTTGCTGGTAAAAGTCCCCTAATGCACGTTCATGCCAAAATTCAAGGTTCTAATGTCAACAGTTCTCCTTACTTTGCCGGAGAAAGGATTCGGATGGACTGACTGACTCACTCACTCACTCACTCACTCATTACCAGAGAATTTGCAAATGAGAGCCTACGTGGCAGAAAAAGGTCGCCTTTCTAATGGAATCCCACTTTATTCACGTCTTCGAGATCCAATAGAATCTATTATATGTGCGTTTTAAATCGTATTTGAACAACAGATACCATCTAATCTTCTCTTTTACAATGGCTATACAGTTATTCCCTGAATGGAAACTCCCCCAAATACATATCTTTTGATATAAAGTCATTTACCATACGACCGCGCGGAGAGCTAACTTCCAAAATAAACTCTTCTCTATGACGGGTCTGATTTTCGCACGAAAATAAGAGGAGACAAGTACATTTGGCTAGTGAGAATATGATTTGTGCTGGTCGGCCCCACTATCGCTCCATATTCTACCTTCTTCTTTCGGCACTTGAGAATATCTTCGGGATAATCAGTCGCACCAGAGTGAGGTTTGACCACTGTTGTGAGGGGGCACTCCCAGCCTACAGTACCCAGGGGAAACCCGACTTTAAAAAGTTCACAAATAATGTTATCCGAATAATTGTCTAGGGAGTCTCTGAGAAATGGGATTCTTAGTTTTGAGATAACGGGAAAATTATAATTCGGGTTCTTCCGAGGCTGCTATCAGGTCATGCATTCCCGAGGCTGCTATCAGGTCATGCATTCCCGAGGCTGCTACCAGGTCATGCATTCCCGAGGCTGCTATCAGGTCATGCATTCCCGAGGCTGCTATCAGGTCATGCATTCCCGAGGCTGCTATCAGGTCATGCATTCCCGAGGCTGCTATCAGGTCATGCATTCCCGAGGCTGCTATCAGGTCATGCATTTCGATGACTTGATTACTCTTTTTCTCCACCCCGACTTTCACATATCAAACAATCTATATGTTTGCCATAGTTATCAGTAGTTATCAGACATGATGTTAGGCTAGATCTTCTGTGGATTATCGAATATTTACATGTATCTATTATGCCTGTTTTTGGTTTGGCCCACTCTGGGTAAAAGCAAGTCATCTTCGTTCAATACTCTTAGCCAATCACATTTTTAGACTAGCCAACTAGATTGGTGTGGACAGACAGGCGAACGTTCAGCATGATTAGGTATTGTCTGGTCTTTAGGAAGCATGTCGCACATTAATGAGATATTTTTTTATCCGTCCATTGAATATTGACTGAGGACGTGTGAGCAGTTGTTCCACTGAAAGAGCGAGCAGAACCAGTCTCCATCAGGTGCAGATATCTGGGGTTCTGATTGGTTAGAATATTTATCGATGTTATTTCTCCTCAGCCTCATTTTCGTTCGAATTGTTTGCTGTTTGCCCATGAGCATGCGGACCTCCAGGAAGGATGTACCGTCACCAAGTTTCTTTTCAATCAACTTCAGTCAAGCTGCATAAAAAATTCTCAGAGTATCCCAGTCAAACTCACTTCGATAATAGGCTATCGTTCTCAAGTGGACTAACTGCTTGCTGATTACCGTATTACAATTTGAATACACAACGCAATTCATTAATAACGCTCAGACGATAGGAACAGATTGGCCATTGGGAGGTCGATCAGGTCCGTTTTCACATTAGTGAAATTTACTTGAATGTATCACCGGCGATAGCAATCTAATTAAAAACAAGCAGCCAGAGGATGCTAGGTCCCCCGCCAAAATGGCAGCAATATTTATAAGCGCTGTCGGTTTCAGAAGATATTCATGAGGATGGCAACAGCTACTTCACAGGCGTAAGAAGCAGAGGGGTCTTTCCACCTTCCCAGGTTTTGAGATCAACTCCGAATGGCTGACTGAATGTTGATTGCTACTGTAATATATTTTCTTTACCATGTAGCATGAAAATTATGTAACCCCAAGAGACAACTCATGGCATATTATCTGCAAACTAAATTTGACAAGAATATGAAGACATCCTCAACCTATTGCCCAGAAACCAAATTTAGACTTTGCCACAAGGAGTCACCACCTGTAGGTGCAAGCAGGCAAAACACAATCCCAATGACATCTCATGTCATGGTATCGGCATATGAACTTTGAGACTCTGAAGAGGGGTCCTCAAGTTATTGCCGGTACTAGATGCCCACCGGTGTTCATGTGGGTCACATATGAATACAAAATTTGAGAATAATCTGATGAACAGTTGCCAAATTATTGCCCGGAAACAAATTTTTCCACCAGGAGACGCCACCTGTAGGCAGAAGCGGGAAAAATACAATCCCAAGGAACATGGTATCGTGGGGACATCTGCATACCAAATTTGAGAAGAATCCGATGAGGGTCCTCAAGTTATTGCCCAGAAACCAAATTTAGATTTTGACACCAGGTGACGCCACCTCTAGGCGCAAGTCAGTGAAATGCATTATCAAGCAACATCTTATGTCATGGTACATTCATAAAAAATTTGAGAAGAATCCGATGGCCAGTTCTCAAGTTATTACCCGGAAACGAATTTGTGATGTTGCCACCAGGTGGCGCCACCTGTGAGTGCAAGTGAGCGAAAGGCAATCCCAAGCAACAGCTCCTGGCATGGTAAATGCATGCCAAATTTGAGAAGAATCCGATGAGCCGCAACGTTTCTCATGTTACCCAGAAAGGTACATATGTAGGATATTTCAAAGAAATTCGACCAAGTGTTTCTAAGTTATCACTTGCAGCATGGAATAATGGAATGAACTCTAGTGGCGCCACCTCCGGGTGGATTTTGCTGAAACGCATCACCAACGGTGTTTTGTCGCAGGGAATGCATTTACCAAATTTCGAAGAAATCCGACAAATTGTTTGAAAGTTATCGCTCGCGAAGGATTTGAACAAACATGAACGGACATGCACTAAATATTGGAACAAGACCCAGTGGCGCCACCTACAGGCGGATCTTGCTGAAACGTAATACCAATAGACGTCTTGTCGCAAAGAATGCAGATGCCAAATTTCGGAGGAATCCGACAAAGCATTTAGGAGTTATCGCTTACGAAGTATTTGCACGGACACGCACTAAAGATTGGAACAAGACCCAGTTGCGCCACCTACAGGCGGATCTTGCTGAAACGTAATACCAAGAGACGTCTTGTCGCAAAGAATGCAGATGCCAAATTTCGGAGGAATCCGACAAAGCATTTAGAAGTTATTGCTTACGAAGTATTTGCACGGACATGTCCGTGCATGCACGGACACATAGAAGCAAGACCCCAGTGGCGCCACCTACAGGCGGATCTTGCTGAAACGTAATACCAAGAGACGTCTTGTCACAAAGAATGCAGATGCCAAATTTCGGAGGAATCCGACAAAGCGTTTAGAAGTTATTGCTTACGAAGTATTTGCACGGACATGTCCGTGCATGCACGGACACATAGAAGCAAGACCCCAGTGGCGCCACCTACAGCGGATCTTGCTGAAACGTAATACCAAGAGACGTCTTGTCGCAAAGAATGCAGATGCCAAATTTCGGAGGAATCCGACAAAGCATTTAGAAGTTATTGCTTACGAAGTATTTGCACGGACATGTCCGTGCATGCACGGACACATAGAAGCAAGAACCATTTTAAAGTCCCCGGCCGCGTTGCGGCGGGGGACAAAAAGTAGGCTACACTACTTTCCGAAAAGCCCAGTAAGGCCTCTCACGTGAAAGAACGAGCCAGCTGAAGTATCTCCGTAGCGTTATAGATGGCAGGTACGGCAGAGTAGTTTAATACGAGAAGTATTGGCTAGATATTTATTTCAACTGAAATCCGAAACTTGAGCAAAGGTGTCACACATTGGCCTGATAGTTGATAAACGGGAGACTAGCAGAATAACTCAATGAATGGGACACGCGTAGGACTCTTATCCCCCTTCAATTGATTGAATCTGGATGTATACAGCTCAGAGCAAATGCAGGCAACGGATTCGATGATGAGCAAAACACGACATTGTAAAGCATCACACTGCTAAGTCAGTAGTAGGCTGCGATATACACAAATATAGGCAACAGAGACAATTCTAACATACAACACAGACAATTTTACAGACACAAATAATACTGGGCCTTCTCTGCTGTTCTTTTCTCATTTTATATGAAAATGCAACATATTCGACATACGAAGTGACGTACATAAATACAAGAGCTAATTAATAGGTGGGTCATTAAACTAGTTTCACTGCTTTCTGGTCAATAATTTTATATGTGCTGGAGAAGTTGGAGATATTGGCCATAAGGAAGAAACCGGTTTGCAATACAAGCTGATGCTGTTTTGAATGAATGTCCTCTAGTATCTGTGCCGTCTCCGTTTCCCTTTCGTGCCGTTTGGAGTAGAGTTTGAGAGGTACATTTTTGCTCTTTGATTATTGACCAGAAAGCAGTGAAACTGGTTTGCATCATATACCAATTTCCCACAATCTAAACTTATCTTAGATATGACTTTTTTGTATAATTACATTTTTCCATTCCAAGAAAATATTTTCGTGGGTTCACACTCTCCTCCGGCCATCGGATTTTTGATCGCGTATTTCTTGGAGATCACATTTTGCTTGAATGAGTATCTCAATGTTTATCTTGTACAATTTGCTTATAGTTCGAGTCCATTTCATTTTCTAGTCCCTCTATTATTTCTTTAATTCCGCTTCTCTATGTGTTGCATGTTTTTCCTTATTGAGGTATATTTAGTTGTTTCCTCTCTTACTTTCCTCATTATTTTGAAGTAAATTTTATATCAGTGTTATAAGGTGTTGGTACATATTCACCAATAGTTTGATTAGTATTTTTGCCACTAAATTTAAAGTATAAACATCCTTTAATAGTGAGCAGTTCAGTTTCCAGTGTCCCCTTCCCCTTTCGTTATTTGTAAATTTACCTTCTATTGTTATTGCAGAGTGGTCGGTCTTGTATCCTGGTATTATTTCTGCGTTTGTCACAATATCGAACATTTCACTGTTAACTAAAAATAAATCTAAACGTGCTTGTTTTCTTGGAATTTTTGCTTCGCCATGTATACCTTCTCTCACCTTATGCATATTTCTCCAAGTATCTATCTCGCTGTTCTCTTTTATGAAAATAACAGGTTGCCTTGCATTTGGGTGATTGATGTGTCGGTATGTATCTTTGGGTCTAGGACCAGATTCCAGTCACCACACAATATAACGTGGCTGTTTCCAAGTTCTTGGGTTATTTTAGTGATATTGTTGAAAGAAGACGGTTTATCGGAACAGATGTTACGCGAGTTTTTAAAATCTGCGCAATTGTAAAATTGCGCTGCGCGTTTTTAAAATTTCAATAATGCACAAGTATTTTAAAATCGCGCAATGGAGCCTTGTGCGATTTTATAATAGCGCAAACCAATTTTCTACTCTGATTTGCGTTTCGCAATGCTCAACCATACAATTAATCATTGATGCATGCATTCTTAAGTTATTTCAAATTATACAGGATAATTTTTGCTGCTTCTGGGGCGGCAGTCTAGGCACCTCACTGAAGCTGTTATATGGTTTCGTGTCAAACTCGTCTATTTGTGTTTTTGGTATCTTGTTAATCTGAGATTATAATGGGCACTATATCCCTGTGTTAAGGCTGATAGACAACATGTACAGGCAAGGTCTAAACAATCAAACAGAAGACAGAACAGAGTAAGAAATACAGGTAAGCTCAAATAGTCAATAATGATTAAAACAAAACATCCGGGGTTAGTATTGTATTGATACATTATCATGCTATTTACCGTAGTTTCGAAGACATAATCATGATAACTACTTTATAGTTCAATTTGATATTCCATCGGTAATTTACGATTATCATATTAGTGTATAAAATATTCATTACGAGACAAGTTGTCTCTCTGAGTAAATGTATTACTGATTTTTTAGAGAGTATTCTAATCTGCATGATAATGATAATGATATAGCTGGAACAGTCTGAACAATAATACTTATAATTTAGAGCCGCATATCAAAACATTAGCTCTATACATACTCACACGATTCACCCTCTCCTTCACCGCTTGCTACTGGAATCAACAGATCCTCAGAATACAGATGGGCACATACAATTATACATTATCCGGCTTTAATTTAAATGGAACTGGTATGCAGTATGACCTGGGGACTAGAGGCTCTAATACTTGTCGAATGCTATGCAAAGTAATTGTTCACTGCTGGCCACTAACGCCACATATAACTTCGCCAAATGAAATCCTATATATATCCTCTTAACGTCCACTTAATTCCGAAAGGAATGTCCAGTTTATCCAGATTTTCTTTCTGTTGTATTTTCATCACCTTCATGAGTCATTGCAAAACGCATTTTGAGCATTTACGTATACGATATCTAGTTTACAATGGACCTCCGAACCCTCTAATACTATATCCCACCATATTAATACATATATGGCACGGCATTATTTCCCTTTGTTCCCCTAAAGCTTAGCCTCGAAATCGGCATTTTAAATGGTCTTTTTCCATATTATCTAAATTATCCGACATAATCAATGTTTCTACAAGGTCAAAATCATTTTTTATCTTTTCCTAAAGAACCGCCCACCTCCATTTCCTCCTGCACCTGTTTGCTGAACAGGGCGCGCCGTTTCAGCCACTTGTTTTCCTAGCCTTTGGCGAGTCTCGGATTTTCCACTCTGGTTGATCCAAGCATAGCATCGAGCTGGTCCCGGTGAAACATCGCTTTGATTTGTTCCTCGATATTTTTAACAATTATTTGACTATCTCTCGACCATGCACTTTTCATGTCTTGGTGTTCTGCTGCGGCTCTAAAGAGTTGTTGGTTCAGCTATGTTAGGTCCTCCTTGATCACCCATTGAGTACCTTCAATTTTGTTGCGTTTTCTTATGAATTTCACAAGGATCCCACTTGTTTTTTTCTCAATTTCTTCGATTGGAAGACATTGGCAATGTTTCTGTCCACGATTGTCATGCTTAGTCTAACTCGTAAGAGAGCCAGATCTTTGGAAATACAATCTTCGATAGTCTCCTCCTTGTTGTCATCAATACCATAAATTCTCACGTTTTTTTTTGTGTTCGGAGTCGTTTTGTTTTCCTCTCCAGAACTTTTATATTCGTTTCTAGTGTCTGCACATTTCACGCTCTTTCTCTCTTTCCGTGCTGAGTTCCTTGAAATCGTTCATCAGTGTATTGTTTTTCATTTTCAGGTCGAATAATCGCGATTCTGAGAGATAAATTTGTTGTTGATAGTATTCAAACTTCAGTTTTGGTATTTACCAGTTGTTTTTCGTTGTCTTTTCTTCTAGCCATTGTCTGGAGCTTCTCTCTGATTTTAGCAAGCGTGTTTTTCACCGTTTGTGTCAAAAATTGTTTTTACGTGCAATTCTTCTGTTTTGATTCCAGAGCTTGTGGTGTGGTAGTCCAGAAATCAGGTGCACTAGTACTGATACACGTCACGAACTACAGTTACTACAGGTCACGATGGGCGGGAGTAGGTGCGGTTCAAACCGATTGCGGAGCACGTGCTATTGTTCGGTAGCGGCCTAGTCGATTGCAAGAACTAAGGGGTCCAAAGCTCGTCCAACGTCGTTACACACAGATTTTGCTGTCGACATATTACATGTTCAAATCTGTTGAAAAACATTATTATTCAAATAAATAGTTCTCACCCCGGAGCGATCACGGCACAGTCATATTGCTCTTTATAATGTAGATAAGCCCAAGAACACAGTACAAAATTGTCACTTGATAAGAGCTCTCGCTCACAGGTCAACGCCGTACTGTGTTCCACACTGTTAACCGCTGGTAGGCTGGCTTTCTGCCTTGGGCGTCACTTGTTGGCGTAAAATGTCACGGTATGCTTGCCGCAAGACTTTGTAACCCGTAAATCAACGAATGGTCTCATTCTGCCTCAAATTTAGGAGAATGGTGTGAACACCCCAGACATGAATAAACGTCCAGGCTGCTATAATATGTGTTCTGGGGTTTGAAAGAGGCTGGGATATGGCCTCAGTACTTGATTTTCATCAACATGTCCTAGCTGCCTAACAACGCCACAAATCCTGGTGAAAGGAGGATGAAAGTACAAGCGACTTGAACACGAGTCCAATTTAACCTGACATCGTCGCCAGCTTGTCTGACAGCTGTCGGAGATTTTAGCATGTTGTTGTCGTGAAGCTCATATTTTCTCCTCCAAAGTGTGATATGAAGATTTAAGTACGAGGTATTGTGCCATGAAGTTGTAGAGTCAACCGTAAACATGAATGACAGCTTGAATAACAGTTGGTTGGTTGAAAATGCCACTAGTGCGCGTTTCAGGAATGCAAACGAGAGAAAAATCATCTTTTGCATTCCGGAATTGCTGGGAATTTGTATTTCAATTCAATTTCTTTATTGTATAAACATCCAAAATGGACCGTATACACGGTGGTGGGAGACAACTCCTCTCCAGAACATTAAGATCAACATGGATGGATGGATGGATGTACTTGGGCACTCCATCGCACCGCGATGGGCACAGGTCGTGCGAACACGCCGTGCAACCAGTGTCACATAGACAGTGTTTAATCCCCACATTCTTATTAAACAATATACCTTCTCTTAATTCCCATAACTATAGAAGCATCACATAATATTTTCATCTGTCAAGCCCCCTCATTCTCTCTTCTCGGACCGATTCTTAGTGGCAACTTTGATTAATTATCACCATGGACACTCATAATTAAATCTTCCAATAACCACTCATCCTCCCCATTCACTCAACATTTAATATATCACCCATCGAATTTCTCTCCAACCCACTTTCCTTAATAATTGTTTCTGCTCCCAACACCCTAGTAATCCTCGTCCTTGTGTCCTAAATGTTCAAGTATCCTTTTGTTCCCCGTCCCCGTCATTTTGCCTATTTCCCGAAATCATAAATCCAGTGCCATGGAAATTTCACCCAGTATTTCTCATTTTCCTCAATGCAATATCCCACTATTTTCCCCTTATACAGAGTATCCCGTGCAACGCGTTCCCCCACACCGCCCTACACATGCTCCCTCATACCAATGACGCATAGCCATCGGTAATTCCCCATTATATCTTCTTTACATCTGTATCCATATTATCTAATCTTGATCAGGTCCCCAGTCTTACCTCTATTTCTCTTAATCATCTCTATATATTCACAAATTATTTCACCCATTTCTCTTCATTTTGCCCAATAAAATACCCCAATATTTCCCGTCATTTTGCCTATTTCCCGAGATCATAAATCCAGTGCCATGAAAATATCACTCTGTATTTCTCATTTTCCTCAATGGATGGATGGATGTACTTGGGCACTCCATCGCACCGGGATGGGCACAGGTCGTGCGATGCAATATCCCACTATTTTCCCTTTACTGTGCCTAATCATACAGAGTATGCCGTGCAACCCGTTCCCCCACGCCGCCCTACACATGCTCCCTCATGCCAGTGACGCATAGCCACTGATAATAAATATCTGTTCCCCTTGATATATTCTTATTTCTGTATCCATATCATCTAACATTGGCAGAGTCACCCATTCTGTCCTCTATTTCCCTTAATCGTCTATAACTTATACCCGGTATTTTCACACATATTCATATATATATACACCAGTTATTCCACCAGTATTTCCCTTTATTTTCCTCCATGAAATATCCAAATATATATCCGCTCATTGAGCCTAATCACTGAAGGTCATATAATCCAATGCCATACTAATTTCACCCAGTATTCCCTCTTATTTTCCTCAATCAAATATCCCAGTATTTTCCCTTGTGCTTATTTACCCAGACCATATAAGACAATGCTATATAGACCAGTTTTTCATCCATCATAGTTAGTTATGTCGTCGCTATATGACCGAAACAACGCTGAACGCGAAGCCAAACCCCAACTCACTCACTCACAGTATTTCCCCTAGTTTGCCGCAATGAAATATCCCAATATTTCCCCTCATTTTGACTATTTACACAAGAACATATAATCCAATGCCTGATAATTTCGCCTAGTATTCCCCTTATTTTCATCCATCAAATATCCCAGTATTCCCCCTCATGCCTATTCATCCAAGCTCCGGTAGTTCCCATTATTTTCCTTCAATGAAATATCCCAGTATTTCCCCTCATTGTGCCTATTCACTTATAATATCCCACAATCCAATGCCCTATAGACCGGCACCCGTTATTTCATCGAGTATTTCCCCTTATTTTCCTCAATCAAATATCCCAGTTTTACCCTCATTGTGCATATTCCCCCAATATACTATAATTCACGTCATATAGTCATCATTAGTTTCACCCAGTATTTCTCCCTATTCTTCGTGATCCCAATATTTCCCCTTATTCTCCGCTATCAAATATACCCTATTTCCCGTCGTGCCTATTCAACCAAGATCATATAATCCAATGCCATAGTGTTAATTTCACCAAGTATTCCGTTTTATTTTCCTCGATCAAATATCCCCGGGTATTTTCCTTCGAGGTGCCTATTCACCCTAGATCATATAAGGCAATGTAATTTCACCCTGTATTTCCCGTTACTTTCCTCAATGAACTATTCCCCTTTCTCAATCAAATATACCAGGCTTTGCCTTTGTTGTACCTATTACCCCAAAATCATAGACACCAGTAATTTCACTCAGTATTTCCTCTCATATTTTCCTCGATTATATACCCCAATGTTTACCCTTGTTGTGCCTATTCACCGAAGATCATATATAATTCAATGTCATGTGTACATGTACTCCAGTAATTTCATCCAGTATTTTCCTCTTATCGTCCTCACTGAAGCATCCCGATATTTTCCCTCGTTGCGCTGCTTCCCCAATATCATATAATCCAACGCCATAGTAATTTCACCCAGTATATAGGGCCACATTAATTTTCCCTTTCAAATATCCCAGTATTTTCCTCCGTTGTGCCTATTCACCTATAATGATATGTCATATAAACGCCCTTACATTTCCTCGACCAGATATTTCTGAATTTCCCCAAGTTGTCCCGATTCACCCAAGATCCTGTATACTGTCATATACACTAATAATTTCAACCAGTATATCCCCTTATTTTCCCCGATGAAATATCCCAGTATTTAGTCTCATGCCACCTATTCACACAAGATCATATCATCCAATGCCATAGTAATTTCAACCAGTATTTATACATGTATACCAGTATATCACTAAAATCAATAAGGTAAATGCACTACATGTATACATAGACGGCGTTAAAATCCCCAAATTTGTTTTAATCGCATATCCCAGTATATTTATCTTTCTTGCCTATTTCCTTAAGATTCATTTAATCCTCTCTATCAATGTCATTTAGACACCAATAAAATCACATATCCTGCCTTTTCATTTTTCCCATCACCGAAAGATTCATATAATATGGTTTATATAAATGCTATACGTCAAACATATCTAAATCACCAAGCATATAGTATTTCATTTAAACCTAGCTGTATCTATATAATGCTGAACACCTATCGCATTTACGTTATTCAATGTTAGTTTATTCATCTACAACTTTTTTTTTAACCTTAAAATATCTGTTGGGCAGTGTTTCACTTAATGGCACTTGCATTCTCAATCAATTAAGGCTGAAATAAACATCAAACATGCAGAGACAGAGTATGTCCAGCCTAAGCCATTAATTTTAACAACATTGCTGAGTCCAGTCAACTGGACACAGTTTCTAGACAATTTTTTACCACCTGTTTGGTGGGAATGGGTTGGTATTTCCTCTCCCATGTGGAAAGTTGTGTATATATCGGCTCCGACCTGGTCACATCTTAATTCTGTATAGTAGTTTTAAGTTTCAGGCAATTGAAATCGGTCTAAACGAAGATTAAACTGTAGAATTTTACAGCTTAATTTCTAACATATGATGTACATTCTGTGAATTCCTACCACTATTGCCAGTTGAAAGATCACAAGATGTGTATTCTTGCTCATACAATCTAATCATATGAGGAATAATTTTCTCACAATAGTCCTGGCTACGATGAGCCAGTATGCAAATGAAATATGGATGATATTTAGTTTGATTATCTCATATACCCGAGAAAATACCTGTATCACCTAATTAGTCTGTATTGATCGAACAAGAACGCAATCACTAATGGCACTATCTTTATGTATATCAAAACCATTTCTCACATTTCGCCAGCAATTACTAAACAGGACACTTTTTTTCTTGCCTTCCTTTCGAACTATATGTAAACTTGTTTTTTCTCCAAAGCTATACCAGAACAGATGATATCAGAAAAATGTACATCATCTATTGACACAGACCATGCGAGCAATTTTTTTTTCCAGTTAAGCCCTGGATTAACCACTGGGTATTTATTAATCTTATGACCACGAATTGTACAATTTCACAGTTATGCCCACGTGATCCAGGCTAACTTATAACCGCGTAATATATTACAGTACATTAATCCTTTTTACATTACATTACGTTAGTATATATTACGTTGCTATGAAAAATAGCCCTATACCAAAATACTCACACTATCACATGATATATCATTTACGGTATGCAAATGGTGGAAAAAAAGATCTAAGCTAATTAAGAATGACATATTACGTTCTCTTATACTATATTACACTACCCTACATTACATTACTTTGTATTACGTAAGTGAACATTCCAAAATATATCTACAAGTGTGCCCTGGCATAGTCTGTATATCATCAGGCTATGATAATAACAAGTGAGTCCATTTATATATATATATGGACTCACTTGTTATTATCATAGCCTGATGGTATACAGACTATGCCAGGCTACACTCACCCCCTCTAATGTTACAATCGTCCCGATTGAACAGAAACAACAACGAATTCCAAGCGAATATCGTTACACATTAACAATTACCATACATACAGATATATGTCGTTTTTGACTATGCATTATAATCAAGTGTATTGTATTTGATTTTGCATCATAATTGTCAGACATGTATACATATCTCGCTTAGTAGCATTTGCTAGATCCTGTGTTAAATGTGACGATTTTAATCAACGTCACAAAACATTGTTGCAGAAACTTATAAAACAGGGCTATTCCACCAAGCGCCTCCACTCAAAGTTTCTGAAAGTTGGCGATACATATCGCATGCTGATAGCAAAATACGAACGTAGCGTGCAAGACCTATGGCGCTACGTTTTGTAACTTGTGTCTAATTCCGCTTAACCCGGGGCTAGGGGCCGTATGAACCATGTACTTCTAGATCCTCATGGTACTCATATGAACAGTCACAATCAAAGCGTGACTGAGATACATCATTCTTTAGATGACGACTTTACAACGAATATTATGGATTAAGAATACTGATCAGCGATACGGATTTGATATTTTGGAACATCATGATGTCTTGCCGGCATCATTGAAAACTGTTGACCGCTTCTCGCTTGCAGGAAACAAGCCTATGTTTATGTATACTATGATTGTCTTTTTGAATTTGGTGCTAATACTGTTATATGGAATGTGGAATAGGTCTTTGGATTATGGACGCGGATATTCTCTAATGGACGACGGCTGGATTATGAATGACGGACTAGACGCTTGTAATTAGATAGATGCCCCTACCGTTCTCACATGTCTCTCTCAATCAATTGGTTTTCACGCCAGTCTTCTGATAATACAAAGTCAAAGAAGCAGCCATCCATAACATATAGGGAAGATTACTAGTATGCAGGGTAGACAATTAATTTGCCTGTACGTCAGAGTCCGATGTTGAGGGATTTTCTTAAATCCATTATGTCTAAACCATCACCCATCATTCGGGATTCTTAGATTTCAAGTCAATGGAACACTTGTGGGAGGCGATGGATCGTGTATTTGCGGCAAGGGGTGTTCACACCATACATTTAAAGCGTTTCGAAGATTCGTTTTTGAAAAAAAAAATGACAATAGCTCTATTTCTTCTCAACAAAATCTTGTGAGTAGCATACTATGGCGTTTTACTTCAATAAGTGACGTTCGACATGGAAACTCAGCATAGCAAGGAATATTGACTGGTTACAATGCAGCTACAAGCATTTTTTAAACTCGAAAAAAATTTTTGTCGGTAGTTTGTTGGACAGGAAATCGCTTCTCATTCGCATTGACGTACCGAGGAATTTGCATAGATTAATGATAGTTCATCTAAAATGGTGCAGGTAGAATTTTAACCAAAACTTTAGCAAACATGTAATCCTCCAGAGTATATAGATTTTTAAATGGATTATTGAGCACAAAATGATTGTTTTTATATAAAATAGGGAAAGCAGAAAAGGAAGAAATCTCTATGAAAACTGTACCCATAATAGAAAACTATTGAACACGTACTCATCGAGTGTGCAAGGATTTCGACAGTTTGACAGTTTGAAGTGGGGAATTGGTGCAAAAATACTGATGGGCTATAAAGAGGCAATGTCAATGCAGAAGATAGTATTGTGGGCTGGGAAATATAATAAGAGCATGAATACGCTGAAGCTGTTCATCAAAGACGATATTTATAAGACTCTAACCTCTGTATGAAAGCACCCTTAGGCATATTCCATAGCCATTATAAATAAAATAGAAAAAAAGATTATGCAAATTTGGACAGTAAAACGGATTCTTTTCGTAGAAATAGATATTTTTGACAATTATTTCAGCACTACGTGAGGAAAATGAAAAATATGATATCAGCAGCAATGTATTCTGGACATAAATGTGATAAGAATGAGGAGAAAAAATTATCTATTTAAATATATATATATGTGTATGCATATATGTTTATTCACTATTCTCTTTTATTACGATGGACGAACGGACGGACAGACTTATGATATTGATACATGTGGTGGTGGTGGGATGGGGGGAGGTTGATTTTCCGATTTGAATATTCAAAATACATACCTACATCAACACATATCATGGTAGCTCCAAATATTTCAACTGTTTTGCTGTCCCTAGTGTGACCAATAATTAAATGAAGATAGTTCGTTGGCACAGACTAGATAACATGCAGCATAGACTCCTTCCATTCGATGACCATTGCAAGTCTCCGGGATTAGCAAAATAGCCATTTCGTAACTTCGAATGAAGAAATAAACATTCTTGTCTAAATTTTCTTGAAGTCGATTTTCTTCGTCGTTTTAAGCTGGGATCTCTATCAAATCGAACACACTTTTCCTTGGCTGTAGATGGCACCCAGTGAGAGGCACTGACTATGTTGAAATTAGAGAAGCGCACGGCTGAGTTAGAGAAGCGCACGGCTGAGTTGTGGATAATTGTGAATATATACGATAGGATCCATGATAGTCGGACTTAAAGCCAGCTGAGACACCCGACCTACAGGCTCAAGCCAGCTGAGACACCCTACAGGCTCTTATTTCACTCGCCTGATGTGGCAGCAAAGATTTTACGCCAACGACGAGAAGAAAGTTGGGCAGAGAATCTCATGTACCTTCCCTTTCCACAGAAATACTCTCGTCAGTAGCAGTCAGTAGGCGTCTATTTGCAAGTACACACATCAGCGTATTTCCTAGGATTTCTCAAAATTCGTTTCTATCATATCATCACAGTGTATCTAAGTCCGCTTAATGTGTTGATTGCGGGAACCTATAACTTATCCTTTAACTGTGAATACCCGCGGTGTTTATCAGTGTAAATACGTGAAAACTTGCGTAGTTTTCGATTTTTCTGTACATATTCGTTAATCTCACTGAAGCCTACAATTTGGCGATAAAATACAGTAAACGACCTATCTTCATGGTAATGCTGGTAAATGGAAGTATTGACGGCAAACATATTTTTTAATAACAGAAATGGCCAAGATAAGGGGAAAACGTGCTTTCACTGGTGAAAATATTCCGAAAGTGTGACAATTATCTCATAATAGAGCAATCGAACAAATTTCATACTGAAAATAAAAAAAAAATACTGTTCGAATACTTTATCTGAGTCACATCAATGATATGGAATTACATGATGTTCATACGACCATACGGTTAGACACGTTACGAAGTGTAGCGGCAAAAAACTGGCACTCTACGATCGTACTTGCTTTGGATATTTATTACCAGATCTGAGAAACATTTGAGAAAACTGAGTGATGGTACTTGGTGGAAAAGCTTTGTCCAACCACCTTCTGCAAAAATGTTTTGTGACGCTAAATGAACTGGGCACATTGTTCGCAGCATGCATCTAATTTATGCTACTGGGTGAGATAAGCCATGTACAGGTAGTTGATAAGCCATATACAGGTAGTTGCAGGAAGGGCCAGTTGACAATGTCAATTATGATGTCACGTTCATCTGTCGGTTCGTTCCTTCACATCCTTTCCTATAACCGCCACTGTGTCACCCATGTAGAGATTTTCCAAATCAAAGAGATTGTCTAAATAACATTTGGAAAATGAAGAGGAATGGGCTTTGAAATGATTATTTTTTAATAATTTCTGCATATGGTCGTCTTAGTAGGAGACCAGGTATTGGTCTGCCCGCCAAAAGCTGTGTACAATTAGTACTCACTGGACTATCTGGCTGTGATGTCTCTGGTGTTGTTATTTAAACAGTTGGGTATCAAATATATAGAGACGTTTTTCGTCGTACGGAAACGCTAATTTCCACCATTCCGAATAACTCCATGTCCCGGATTTATCTTTCAACTTCGAGGAGGGATTCATTGATAGATGGTTAGACAATGTCTACTATAATACTACAAACTCGGAGCTTCTCCACGTAAACGCAATTTAATGCACGAACGTTCGAACCTGTTGCTGTGGGCCTTGGTCAAGTGAACTGAAAATAATTTAGAATTGATAATATACAAATGTCGAACATATTGATTACTTTAAAGTCCAATAGAATGTGTTGTTAAAGTTAAACAGCTTTCAACGATGTCTGATGTTCTTTACATACAATCCTAATCCCTGACAATTATTCTTTATTTAAATAAATTTCCAGTTCGTTTTAGTGTACATATCTCATCCACAGTATATGTATCTCATTCCCTCGCGCTTTCATTGTGACTGTTCATTGGAACGCCGTGGAGATGTCAAACACATGATATTCAAACGGCCCCCATTTCCCGGCTAGGGTTGTTTTGATATTTTTTTGTCGTTAAATATTACAGAAACATTTTAAAATATCACAAACCATTTGTCGCCCTTTCAGGTATAATGATCAATCAATGTTCTGAAGCAAAATATTGGACCCATACACTCCGGTAGTGTACAGGATCTCTGGCATTGCGTTTCGTAACTTGTGTCTAATTCCGCTTAACCTGGGGTAAAAGTCGTTTGAATGTAATGTTCTTCACATCTCCTGGTGTTCAAATGAGCAGTCATATTATTCTCAAAATACCAACTTGGAAATGCATTTGGATTTAGGAACACTTGTTATATAGTGTGATAAGGAATTTCCTAATAGAATGTCCTGTTGTCCTGCTGCCAGATCGCATTTCTCTTCCAATAAACATACTTGGTTTTTCAATTTTCATGTCATGTGTATAGGAATTTGGTGCTATCTATCGAACGTAAACGGCCTTTCGATCATAGACGCAGAAATGCGTTTATGGACGACGGCTGAAAATGGAATGTGTCAAATGTTAAACAAAGTACATATACTTTCCATACGGGATGCTCGTTCACAACACATGAACTAGTGCATTCATGGTAACATGCTGAACTTCCCACTGATTTGGTTGTGCGTACATGTCGATTGAAGATTATGCTGTTGGGGAAAATAATTTTCTGCCTGCCTGGATCACGGACTGTAGACCGCTATAAATTTCTGTACAATATACCAGTAACTTTGGATCTGTTTTTATACCATCAGCCATCTTCAGTATTATGCAACCACCTCGCACCAATGGCTTTTCTGCCATACCTTTGCTTTCGGACATTGCTGTGTAGCGTCATTACTTTATGCTAATCTACTGTGTTCTATGCTTGGTTTGGAAGACAGCATTCGACTAAACTAATATGTAGCAGTGAAGTGTATACAGGCTTGAGAATTGCTTTTTTGACTGCCTACTTCAAGAATGCATGTCTGCCAAGTTGAGTGGCTGTAGAGTCTCACAAGAGATATGTGCTTCAATACGTTCACGTTTTCATTAAAGGGAGAAAGGAGGACGAATGTTAACAAGTATCAGTGACTGGCTTGAGTTGCTGAAAGTAGTCCAGCAGGACTTCATTTTAACTTCTGATTCCAGACAAAATATGACAGATGATATTGCCCTTATAGGAAATTCAGAAAAAATATAGATGTTTCCTAACACCTTACCTGAAATAATATGGAAAAGAATAGATAGTATAATCCGGAAATGTGTTGAAAGATATTATGAAAATATTGACATGTTTTTAGGGGAATATGCACAGCCGAGGGGCAACAAAACTGCATATTCCGTTCACATCAAGGAAATAATTTCATTATTATATTTATCAACTTAACTCTGTGCTAATCTATTACCCCTCGAGCAAAATATTGATTTATGTTTTATTTTGCAAGAGCACAATCCATCTGAGTTGCTTGTTTTCAGTTGGCAATCGCCTGCAACATAATTTGTCATGCACGAAATTCCACTGATTCTGAGCTGCTTCACTAGTCTATCTTATAAATCTCGCAACGCACGTATAGTTGTTCGATGACGCTTGTTAGTTACTCCAATAATGTGCTTGGGTACGATTCTACTTACTATTAGATGGGGAAATATTTATTTCTGCTGTATTTCTGCAGCTAAAATCAGCTCAACGAACTGCTCCGTGATCGGCTGTTTGCAGCGCGAGCGAGAGAATGGTGCGACCTCTGTTGTAATAATATCCCTTTGGTGTATGCTACATGGGGGGTGAAATATGCAGTTTCAGTGGGCAATATACACCCACGTGAACGGGCAATATGCAGTTTTATCTCAGTACAATTTATATAGGGAGACACCCTAATAAATATAATAATAGTCGATGTGTGCTTCATGGGCTGACCGGAGTAATTACTGTTCTCGACTGCCCGCATCATGCATGCAAGTGAGACAGGCCGACAGCAGATCTCCCAAAATCATATAATCTATATGAACTGTCGAGCGATGGTTGACGACGTGAAAGAGAGTTTTACAAAATCATACAAGTGGTGCTAATTTTGCATATGTTGGCAACAAATGAAATAAACAGTAGCCCTATCTATCCTGGATAGATGTGGTTATGGTTATACCAAAATGTCTACACTATATCCGCACGGACACCAAATTGGGAGCTGACAAACCTTTTAAGCCTATTCTCATAACTCTCCTAGCATAAGATCATGAGTAAATTCAAATGGCGACTAAGTAGGGGTACCAGAAAGATAATGTTTTTCGTCATTTTTCTTCAAAATCTTTGTTTTTCTACCGAAAAAGAAGGCAAAAGCTATTTTATTCCACAGCAGATTATATTTAATAATTTTTATGCAGTTTTTGAGAAGAAAATCACATAAGCAGGGAGGACAAAAAATCGACAAATAATGTCTCTTGAGAAGTCAATGTGACGTCTTAAGAGCGGCCACCTTTGATTTACATATGTGGGTAGAGATTGACCCAAGGGTATCGTGTGTTAAGTTTCAGCCTCCTAGCTCAAGGGGTAACACATATATTTAGGGGGCCGATGTGAGTAGTATATAGGGTTGATTACGAGTCATATTGACCTTTGACCTCAGAAATTTGCATATCACGTGACAGAGGTCAAAGGTCAATGAATGCACTTGAGTTGACCTGTATCCTTTCATCTTGTCTTTGACCTTGGATCATGTTTAGACATGTTAGGGCTGGGGTTTTTCCCATCACGTGCGCATGTGTATGACGTCACTTCCGGTCTGCGTGAATGGGGCGTGACCTGTGAACATGATAGGACATGTACTGACCTGTCTGTGGGGTTTTCCCCTACAATGTCGTTCACCTTCGTGTTTTTTCGGTGAGGTCCGATGGGTACGTCCGTGTCTTTTCGGTGAGGTCCGTGGGAACATGATAGGCCATGTACTGACCTGTCTGTGGGGTTTTTCCCGCCAGAATTTCGCTGACGTCTGCTTGGGCTGAGGGTTGTCACGTGCCGAACACCTGGCTCCCCGAATTGCAACATTGTTGCATGTTCGCAAGGATTGACCTATATCCGGGTCCTTTAGCAATACCATTGATGGGATGCATGTACTGACTTGTATTTGGGGTTTTTCCATCACGGGGAGATAGTTCAAGGTCATATTGAATGATAGGAATGCGTGTACTGACCTGTTCATCCGTGGTTTACATCCGGGGACTTATATCCGGGTCCTTTAGCTGTGTGTTCCATACGGGTACATCCGAGTTTACACGGGAACAGTCGTGTAGTTACGGAGGTGACCTGGCTTATCGGGTTGTGCCTGGAGTGGGTGTATGTAAAATTAGGGTTTGTCCCGAAAATATAAAAAGCGGAGGGGCATCCAGTTATGGGTGGGTGTATGTAAAATTAGAATTTTTTCCCGAAAATATAAAAAGCGGAACACGGACTTTACCCCTAAAATAGGGGGAAACCCCTATCAACTCTAGCCAAAAGGGCTAATATCTGTCCCCGGGCTTATTGGGACCTGTCTATCAAGTCATCGGGGTGGGTGCATGTAAAATTAGGATTTTTTTCCCGAAACTATAAAAAACGGAACACGGAATTTACCCCTATTGTATTATACAATATACAGGCCTGTATGGGGTATGGGGATGGTCATTTTTGAACATGATAGGACATGTACTGACCTGTCTGTGGGGATTTTCCCGCCAGAATTTCTCTGACGTCTGCTTGGGCTGGGGGTTGTCACGTGCCGAACACCTGGCTCCCCGAATTGCAACATTGTTGCACGTTCGCTACAATGTTGCGGCATCGTGAACACCTGGTCTGGTGCCTACGTGTCTGCGTGAGTGAGTTCACGTGCCGAACACCTGGCTCCCCGAATTGCAACAATGTTGCACGTTCGCTACAATGTTGCGGCGACCGTGAACACCTGGTCTGGCGTCTGCGTGAGTGAGCTCACGTGCCGAACACCTGGCTCCCCGAGATCAAGGCATGTCCAGACTTGTTCTGGGTTGTGCAGTTCTGCCATGCAGAGGACGGGTACTAGGAATGCATATTAAATCTATAGACAAAGTGTATGGAAATAGACGTTTTTGGGGTCTAGGTACAACTCTATCCCAAAGGGCTAATATCGGTCCCTGGCTTATCGGGTTCTGCCTGGAGTGGGTGTATGTAAATTTAGGAGTTTTTCCCGAAAAAAAGCGGAACACGGACTTCACCGCTAAAATAGGGAAAACCTCTATCAACCCTATCCAAAATGGCTAATATCGGTCCCCGGGCTTATCGGGGCCTGCTGAAAGAGTGGGGGAGTGGGTGTATGTAAAATTAGGATTTGTCCCGAAAATATAAAAAGCGGAACACTACCTTTACCCCTACAATAGGGGAAAACTCCTATCAGCCCTATCCAAAAGGGCTAATATCGGTCCCTGCCTTGGTCCGAATGCGTCGTGTGAGGTGTCATCTTGTAGCAACGCCCGCCAACGCCAAGCTTAACGCTTCAACGCCCTGGTGAAATAGCTCAGAAGTTCTGATTTTTCTAGATATTCCATGGAATTGTCACTAATTCTTCGAAATGCAGTGACGCCCGTTAACGCTCGTAGTTACGCCTTAACGCTCTAACATAACGCCTTGACGCCATGATATAGACCGGAGAGAGAACAACAACAACAACAAGGATGACACATGAGAGAAGAACAAAAACAACAATTTTTTTTTTCATATAGTTTATTTTCCCCTCCATCATAACATACCCACGCTGGGGGAGCCGCGTTGGGTATGTTTACAATTCAAGAAAGACTCTTGTCCAATCAGAGACCGCCATTTGCATGTCTTGTCCAATCAAAAGTCGCCATTTCAGAGAGTTCCGTCTTCGGCCATGTTCGCTCTGAACCGTTTGTTCTAATCATCGTCAGGCAGGCCTGGATATTCATCGGCCAGCATGTCCTGAAACAGTTGTTTGCGCATTCTAATCGCATTTTCCAGGGCCTCGGTGGGTGGTAAGCCCATATCCTCTTCCAAGTGACGCTTGGTCTTCATGATGGACCTGTGCGTGGGGTCGCCTTTCATTTCAAGCGGTATTAAGGTATACTGTTCATAGATCGCCATGGCTGTTTTCCTGATGCGGGGGCGCATTTGGGTGTACGTCTGTTGTAAATTATCCTCTCCGGCGTCCTCAATCGCTGCAGCGTAAGTATTGATAGCTGCTGTCACAATACGATCCCAGAAGGTAGGTTCTGCATCACTTTCCACGGCATCACTTTCCACGGACGTAGGCTGACTATCTGAGGTCAAGCTCTCCGTATCACTAGATAGACTCTCAGCAATCTCTGTTTCGCTATCAGTCGATACACTCTCAGCAGTCTCTGTATCAGCATCCGCCTCAACGGACTCCTCGGAGTCTTCAATCCCATGTATATTTTTCTGGTGTCGCATCATATCGTAATGTCTGGTGAACGTGCGTTCGCACTCAGAGCAAGTATAAGCCATGTTGACGGTTGAACGTCGACTGTGCGTGTTTTTGGAAATACGCTTTCTTTTATAGACAGTAACGCCCATCAACGCTTAGCTTAACGCTTCAACGCCCTGGTGAATTAGCTCAGAAGCTCTGATTTTCATGGAATTGACACCAATTCATCGAAATGCAATGACGCCCGTCAACGCCCGTCGTTACGCCTTAACGCCCGTCTCAACGCCTTAACACACTTTCTTAACGCTTTAACGTCGTTTAATGATGCGTTCGAACAAATGTTTGTTTTGTGCTATTGCTCTGACATACGCCGCTTTCCAGTTCATGCCCGAGGTTTTCAACAACGACGCTGTTCTTTCAATTTCCATATGGACTGGGTTCTTATCCAACAATTTCATATGGGTCACGAGGTCGACATACCGCTGACGTAAAGCCCGTCGTAGTCTGGGTGCCAATTCGACCAATACATAAGGACTGATGAGGGACACATGTTCATTCTTATATGTTCAGACACCACCACGAACACCACAACCACACACTACCACACACACACACACACACACACCACCACCACATTCCACCATCACCACCACCACAACCGCCACCACCGGGCGTTGACGGGCGTCAACGCCCGGTGGTGGTGGTGGGAGATCCCGTGTGGCAGAGCTCTTGGATCGGAGCTCTTGGAGCTCAAAGCGTGTGGAGCTCAGAGCTCGGAAGTGACATTTGCATATGACCTCTGTGAGGTCACTTCCGTTCACGTGACCGGAACTGAACTTTGACCCCTGCGCGCAATTTTTATCCGGTATTGTTAGCGCGCGCAGGGGTCAAAGGTCAGTTCCGGTCAACGCCCGGTGGTGGCGGTGGTGGTGGTGGTGGCGGTGGTAGAATGTGGTGGTGGTGTGTGTGTGTGGTGGTAGTGTGTGGTGGTGGTGTTGGTGGTGGTGTCTGAACATATAAGAATGAACATGTGTCCCTCATCAGTCCTTATGTATTGGTCGAATTGGCACCCAGACTACGACGGGCTTTACGTCAGCGGTATGTCGACCTCGTGACCCATATGAAATTGTTGGAAGGACCCAGTCCATATGGAAATTGAAAGAACAGCGTCGATGTTGCAAACTTCGGGCATGAACTGGAAAGCGGCGTATGTCAGAGCAATAGCACAAAAGAAACATTTGTTCGAACGCATCATTAAACGACGTTAAAGCGTTAAGAAAGTGTGTCAAGGCGTTGAGACGGGCGTTAAGGCGTAACGACGGGCGTCACTGCATTTCGATGAATTGGTGTCAATTCCATGAAAATCAGAGCTTCTGAGCTAATTCACCAGGGCGTTGAAGCGTTAAGCTAAGCGTTGATGGGCGTTACTGTCTATAAAAGCAAGCGTATTTCCAAAAACACGCACAGTCGACGTTCAACCGTCAACATGGCTTATACTTGCTCTGAGTGCGAACGCACGTTCACCAGACATTACGATATGATGCGACACCAGAAAAATATACATGGGATTGAAGACTCCGAGGAGTCCGTTGAGGCGGATGCTGATACAGAGACTGCTGAGAGTGTATCGACTGATAGCGAAACAGAGATTGCTGAGAGTCTATCTAGTGATACGGAGAGCTTGACCTCAGATAGTCAGCCTACGTCCGTGGAAAGTGATGCAGATCGTATTGTGACAGCAGCTATCAATACTTACGCTGCAGCGATCGAGGACGCCGGAGAGGATAATTTACAACAGGCGTACACCCACATGCGCCCCCGCATCAGGAAAACAGCCATGGCGATCTATGAACAGTATACCTTACTACGGCTTGAAATGAAAGGCGACCGCACGCACAGGTCCATCATGAAGACCAAGCGTCACTTGGAAGAGGCTATGGGACTACCACCCACCGAGGCCCTGGAAAATGCGATCAGAATGCGCAAACAACTGTTTCAGGACATGCTACCCGAAGAATATCCAGGCCTGCCCGACGACGCTTAGGTCACACCGAGCAAAGATGGAACTTTCTGAAATGGCGACAGTCAAGAGCAGCCGAAAATACATCTAACGGACAAGAAGGAATATAACAGATGCAGCGCCAAATGGCGGCCTCTGATTGGACAAGAGTTTTGTGAGTTGTAAACATACCCAACGCGGCTCCCCAGTGTGGGTATGATGTAACATTGGGGAAAATAAACTATATGGAAAAAAACCCTCGTTGTTGTTGTTCTCTCATGTGTCATCCTTGTTGTTGTTGTTCTCTCTCCGGTCTATATCATGGCGTCAAGGCGTTATGTTAGAGCGTTAAGGCGTAACTACGAGCGTTAACGGGCGTCACTGCATTTCGAAGAATTAGTGACAATTCCATGGAATATCTAGAAAAAAATATATTTCACCAGGGCGTTGAAGCGTTAAGCTTGGCGTTGGCTGGCGTTGCTACAAGATGACACCTCACACGACGCATTCGGACCAAGGCAGGGACCGATATTAGCCCTTTTGGATAGGGCTGATAGGAGTTTTCCCCTATTGTAGGGGTAAAGTCAGTGTTCCGCTTTTTATATTTTCGGGACAAATCCTAATTTTACATACACCCACTCCCCCACTCTCTCAGCAGGCCCCGATAAGCCCGGGGACCAATATGAGCCCTTTTGGATAGGGTTGATAGAGGTTTTCCCTATTTTAGCGGTAAAGTCCGTGTTCCGCTTTTTATAGTTTCGGGAAAAAATTCTAAATTTACATACACCCACTCCAGGCAGAACCCGATAAGCCAGGGACCGATATTAACCCTTTGGGATAGAGTTGTACCTAGACCCCAAAAACGTCTATTTCCATACACTTTGTCTATAGATTTAATATGCATTCCTAGTACCCGTCCTCTGCATGGCAGAACTGTACAACCCAGAACAAGTCTGGACATGCCTTGATCTCGGGGAGCCAGGTGTTCGGCACGTGAGCTCACTCACGCAGACGCGTAGGCACCAGACCAGGTGTTCACGATGCCGCAACATTGTAGCGAACGTGCAACAATGTTGCAATTCGGGGAGCCAGGTGTTCGGCACGTGACAACCCCCAGCCCAAGCAGACGTTAGAGGAATTCTGGCGGGAAAACCCCCACAGACAGGTCAGTACATGTCCTATCATGTTCAAAAATGACCATCCCCATACCCCATACAGGCCTGTAAATTGTATAATACAGACCCCTATTGTAGGGGTAAATTCCGTGTTCCGCTTTTTATAGTTTCGGAAAAAATCCTAATTTTACATGCACCCACCCCATTGACTTGATAGGCGGGCCCTGATAAGTCCGGGGACCGATATTAGCCCTTTTGGCTACAGTTGATAGGGGTTTTCCCCTATTTTAGGGGTAAAGTCCGTGTTCCGCTTTTTATATTTTCGGGAAAAAATCCTAATTTTACATACACCCACCCATAACTGGATGCCCCTCCGCTTTTTATATTTTCGGGACAAATCCTAATTTTACATACACCCACTCTAGGCACAACCCGATAAGCCAGGTCACCTCCGTAACTACACGACTGTTCCCGTGTAAACTCGGATGTACCCGTATGGAACACAAAGCTAAAGGACCTGGATATAAGTCCCCCGATGTAAACCACGGATGAACAGGTACACGCATTCCTATCATTCAATATGACCTTGAACTATCACCTGATCTCCCAGTGATGGAAACACCCCAAATACAAGTCAGTACATGCATCCCATCAATGGTATTGCTAAAGGACCCGGATATAGGTCAATCCTTGCGAACGTGCAACAATGTTGCAATTCGGGGAGCCAGGTGTTCGGCACGTGACAACTCCCAGCCCAAGCAGACGTCAGCGAAATTCTGGCGGGAAAAACCCCACAGACAGGTCAGTACATGGCCTATCATGTTCCCACGGACCTCACCGAAAAGACACGAACGTACCCATCGCACCTCACCGACAAAACACGAAGGTGAACGACATTGTAGGGAAAACCCCCACAGACAGGTCAGTACATGTCCTATCATGTTCACAGGTCACGCCCCATTCACGCAGACCGGAAGTGACGTCATACACATGCGCACGTGATGGGAAAACCCCCAGCCCTAACATGTCTAAACATGATCCAAGGTCAAAGACAAGATGAAAGGATACAGGTCAACTCAAGTGCACCCATTGACCTTTGACCTCTGTCACGTGATATGCAAATTTCTGAGGTCAAAGGTCAATACGACTCGTAATCAACCCTATATACTACTGATGTGGCTTCCCCCAGCCCTGTCGGGTTGACAAAGGAGCGTTTCCATGAATCGTTTTTCCTTCAGTCACAATTTTTTTTCAGTTTTCTCCGTTGAAAAACTATAAATCATGAATCAGTCGCGAGGATATCGAGAAAGAAAAGCAGAGGAACGGTGTAGTCTTTTCGAAAATAAATCTCTCGCGATATGGTTTTTAATAGCTTAGTCGTACGGGATCCGTTCGTGATCGTGAGTCGCCGATCGCAAGGGGATCATTTTTTGTTAAGGCGCGGGAGCATTGTGAGGCGGAGTGATACATGATTCATTCGCCGTGTTGTCGTCATACGCTGCTAGTTCCGCGAACTGGGAACTACATTTACTACTAATTGCGGATTTGTTGACGGAAAACCTACATTACTATACCTTACTGTAAAAATGCGTAGCATAACCGGTTAATATTCATGATTTATAGTCCCACACAGGCCGACGATGCAGAGCGTATCTTGGAAATATTTGTTCTCATATGGACAAACCTTCTAAAGCTCCCGCTGACGTCCGCACTGTGATAGTGGTTTATGTAATAATATGAATTATATTACAGTCAGTCCCTTCACACTTCAGATAATTTCTTCATTCATTCATTCATTATTCATTCATGTAACTTGGCATAGAAAATACAGGATGATAACTATTGTTTTCATATATATCAGAACTGGAGTTGAGTTCATAATTGATTGTTTTATCAGAATAAGTATAGTATAAATGTAAAGTGAAAATTATTGTATATAAATATGTATAGTATATATTATTATAGTAAAACATATATAAGGAAGGGCTTTCCATTCATGGGTACGGTCAGTCACTCAAAACTTCACATTTTGATATGTGAATAAGGTTAAAACTCTCGATCAAGTTATTTAAATTGATTATAAGAATATTCACGGCAGTGAGTTCATATTTATAGTAAAAACATATAGTATGACTGTAATCAAGTTTACAGTAACTCGAATGTGTACGCGAGTCATTCAGGCTGAGCCTTGCCGAACTGCGTTCGGCTATACGCCCCAATCGTTTTGCAATTGTTTTATTCAATCTTTTATTGCATTTTATCGCTTTTTAGACGGTAAAATTTTCTCGATTGAAAAACGATTGCCGAGCGAAATAACGCGAATCAATCGTTTGTTTTGAACAAAAAAAGAAGCAGTCCCTCGCGCCTTGGAAATTGGCGACTTCGAGAAAATTTGCCGAAATAAACGATTTATTATCGAACGATAAGAGAAAACTCTTCCAAAGAGTGGTATTGAAAAACCCATCAAGCGCACAACTGCGTGATATAACGTAAGAATACGGTTCATAAAGTTCATAATGTCTAGATAACACGGACGACCAAGGAGGGTTTCCCCCTACCACGTTACGTGTCAAAGGTCACGCGTTCGAGGCAAAAACAGGAACATGGACTTTCTATCGTAAAATACTGAATGTTAAGATTAGAAATGAGGGGAAAGATCTATTACAACCATTTTCTATGAAACTGAGGAGTAGTGTGACTATGAGTGGCGTATGTACACTGCGGATACCTCACGTATATATAGAATAATTGTTAAGAGAAAGAACAATTCAGACGTCAGCAGGAATCGAACCCTAGGCCCCTCCAATCCGGATATAGGTCAATCCTTGCGAACGTGCAACAATGTTGCAATTCGGGGAGCCAGGTGTTCGGCACGTGACAACCCCCAGCCCAAGCAGATGTCAGCGAAATTCTGGCGGGAAAAACCCCACAGACAGGTCAGTACATGGCCTATCATGTTCCCACGGACCTCACCGAAAAGACACGGACGTACCCATCGCACCTCACCGAAAAAACACGAAGGTGAACGACATTGTAGGGGAAAACCCCACAGACAGGTCAGTACATGTCCTATCAGGTTCACAGGTCACGCCCCATTCACGCAGACCGGAAGTGACGTCATACACATGCGCACGTGATGGGAAAACCCCCAGCCCTAACATGTCTAAACATGATCCAAGGTCAAAGACAAGATGAAAGGATACAGGTCAACTCAAGTGCACTCATTGACCTTTGACCTCTGTCACGTGATATGCAAATTTCTGAGGTCAAAGGTCAATACGACTCGTAATCAACCCTATATACTACTGATGTGACTTCCCCCAGCCCTGGCGGGTTGACAAAGGAGCGTTTCCATGAATCGTTTTTCCTTCAGTCACAATTTTTTCTTCAGTTTTCTCCGTTGAAAAACTATAAATCATGAATCAGTCGCGAGGATATCGAGAAAGAAAAGCAGAGGAACGGTGTAGTCTTTTCGAAAATAAATCTCCCGCGATATGGTTTTTTAATAGCTTAGTCGTACGGGATCCGTTCGTGATCGTGAGTCGCCGATCGCAAGGGGATCATTTTTTGTTAAGGCGCGGGAGCATTGTGAGGCGAAGTGATATATGATTCATTCGCCGTGTTGTCGTCATACGCTGCTAGTTCCGCGAACTGGGAACTACATTTACTACTAATTGCGGATTTGTTGACGGAAAACCTACATTACTATACCTTACTGTAAAAATGCGTAGCATAACCGGTTAATATTCATGATTTATAGTCCCACACAGGCCGACGATGCAGAGCGTATCTTGGAAATATTTGTTCTCATATGGACAAACCTTCTAAAGCTCCCGCTGAGGTCCGCACTGTGATAGTGGTTTATGTAATAATATGAATTAAATTACAGTCAGTCCCTTCACACTTCAGATAATTTCTTCATTCATTCATTCATTCATTCATGTAACTTGGCATAGAAACTACAGGATGATAACTATTGTTTTCATATATATCAGAACTGGAGTTGAGTTCATAATTGATTGTTTTATCAGAATAAGTATAGTATAAATGTAAAGTGAAAAATATTGTATATAAATATGTATAGTATATATTATTATAGTAAAACATATATAAGGAAGGGCTTTCCATTCATGGGTACGGTCAGTCACTTAAAACTTCACATTTTGATATGTGAATAAGGTTAAAACTCTCGATCAAGTTATTTAAATTGATTATAAGAATATTCACGGCAGTGAGTTCATATTTATAGTAAAAACATATAGTATGACTGTAATCAAGTTTACAGTAACTCGAATGTGTACGCGAGTCATTCAGGCTGAGCCTTGCCGAACTGCGTTCGGCTATACGCCCCAATCGTTTTGCAATTGTTTTATTCAATCTTTTATTGCATTTTATCGCTTTTTAGACGATAAAATTTTCTCGATTGAAAAACGATTGCCGAGCGAAATAACGCGAATCAATCGTTTGTTTTGAACAAAAAAAGAAGCTGTCCCTCGCGCCTTGGAAATTCGCGACTTCGAGAAAATTTGCCGAAATAAACGATTTATTATCGAACGATAAGAGAGAACTCTTCCAAAGAGTGGTATTGAAAAACCCATCAAGCGTACAACTGCGTGATATAACGTAAGAATACGGTTCATAAAGTTCATAATGTCTAGATAACACGGACGACCAAGGAGGCTTTCCCCCTACCACGTTACGTGTCAAAGGTCACGCGTTCGAGGCAAAAGCAGGAACATGGACTTTCTATCGTAAAATACTGAATATTAAGATTAGAAATGAGGGGAAAGATCTATTACAACCATTTTCTATGAAACTGAGGAGTAGTGTGACTATGAGTGGCGTATGTACACTGCGGATACCTCACGTATATATAGAATAATTGTTAAGAGAAAGAACAATTTAGACGTCAGCAGGAATCGAACCCTAGGCCCCTTCAATCCGTCTGACCATCTGAGCTAAGCTGGTTCAGATCGTAATATCAACTTTGTGACTTGAAGGGTTCGCGAGTTCGATTCTCCCTGACTGCTAAATTATTCTTTCTTTCAAAAATTATTTCATATATAAAAATTGGTCCGTGGGAGAAGCAAAACTCCATTCCAAATAATTATTTTTATACATCAAGTGGCATTCCACTGATTTCGTGCTGTTCGCAAGGTTTCGGAACAACGAAGCAAATACGGGATACCGGGCAGTCCGTTATTATATTATCAGAATTTAACAATGAATTCTCTAAAAAGGTATTCCCTAACTCACCGTTGAAGAATAAGAGGATGGTCAGATATCTGGAATTTGTCTGGTCTTTACTTCTACCATTGAAACAGTTTCCCATTCGCGACGATAAATCTTCAACGAGTTAACGTCAACTAAATTGAATTTATTTGTCATAACGCCAATTCCTGTACGCATATGATTCTGGATGCTTTTATTTAACGTCTCTATATGTCAGCTTATATTCACTTTGCCACACTTGATGAAATCATTTGCCAATACACTGGTATGCTTTTATGGGAGGTAATCTACGTGCGGAGGGCTAGCCTGCCAGACATCGTCTCATGGCAACTACGACGTTATATATTGGTCTATTGAATATTGGGTATGATATACGACAAAACAGATTCCAATGAATCTCTGATGCGTGCCGGTATTTCTGAGAAAGGGAAGTATTCAGACAATCGGATATTTCTTCCTAAAGTATAACTTCATGCAATGCTATTGACAACTGTAAATGTTCAACTGGTCCAACCACATCGGATCCTGATTCTGTTGACAGCTGTACATGTACGACTGGTTCAACCACATCTGGTCCTGATTCTGTTGACAACTGTACATGTACGACTGGTCCAACCACATCAGATTCAGATTCTGTTGACAACTGTACATGTACGACTGGTCCAACCACATCTGATCCTGATTCTGTTGACAATTGTACATGTACGACTGGTCCAACCACATCAGATTCAGATTCTGTTGACAACTATACATGTACGACTGGTCCAACTACATCTGATCCTGATTCTGTTGACAACTTTACATGTACGACTGGTCCAACCACATCTGATCCTGATTCTGTTGACAACTATACATGTACGACTGGTCCAGCCACATCTGATCCTGATTCTGTTGACAACTGTACATGTACGACTGGTCCAACCACATCTGATCCTGATTCTGTTGACAACTGTACATGTACGACTGGTCCAACCACATCAGATTCAGATTGTGTTGACAACTATACATGTACGACTGGTCCAACTACATCTGATCCTGATTCTGTTGACAACTTTACATGTACGACTGGTCCAACCACATCTGATCCTGATTCTGTTGACAACTATACATGTACGACTGGTCCAGCCACATCTGATCCTGATTCTGTTGACAACTGTACATGTACGACTGGTCCAACCACATCTGATCCTGATTCTGTTGACAACTGTACATGTGCCACTGGTCCAACCACATTTGATCCTGATTCTGTTGACAACTGTACATGCACGACTGGTCCAACCACATCAGATCCTGATTCTGTTGACAACTATACATGTGCCACTGGTCTAACCACATCTGATCCTGATTCTATTGACAACTGTACATGTACGACTCGTTCAACCACACCAGGTCCTGATTCTGTTGACCTCTGTACATGAACATTTGGTCTAACCACATCTGATCCTGATTCTATTGACAACTGTACATGTACGACTCGTTCAACCACACCAGGTCTTGATTCTGTTGACAACTGTACATGTACGACTGGTCCAACCACATCAGGTCCTGATTCTATTGATAACTGTACATGTACGACTCGTTCAACCACACCAGGTCCTGATTCTATTGACAACTGTACATGTACAACTCGTCCAACCACACCAGGTCCTGATTCTGTTGACATCTGTACATGAACATCTGTTCTAACCACATCTGACCCTGATTATGTTGACAGAGATAAGCCTACGTTTAACTTGGGAAAGTCAGCCACAACTATTTTATTTAGCAATGCTGTATTCAAAGGCCATTTTATTATTTGAAATCCTCTCTTAATCAAACGAGAAAGATAGTTAGCTAGATTGACAACCATCAAAGCCGACTCCTTTGAGTCGTAAAACGACTGCATTTCGTGATATGAAGAGGCAATTGTTAACACCAGAAGGGTCTTCATGTAAATCTGACTCTCATCCAAAAACGTCATTTTTTATCTTTAAATGCCAGCTCACCTCCATTTTCTCTCACAGCACAGGGGAATAACCTCATTCAAAGGATAGATATAACATAATGTTTATCGTATGTTCTTGTTCGTGTCCTAAACATGTAACTTGTGCCGTTATATGTAGTAGAGCTAGTGTGGTATATGGAAAACTTAACTGTGGAATGTTAATAGATAAATACAGCCCTGGTGTACAGAATTCTGGACGGCAGTACATTTGGCAGTACAATTTGCATCGTATATATTTGAGCTGAAACCACTCTAATATGTGATATATGCACAGAAAACTGTCTTACCAAGATGAATGATTTAGTAGAACATGGAATGATTTGAGAGCATGAGTAAAGTATACATCAGCGGAAATCGAACTTCATCATCTGAGATATTGTCCGATCCTTTATATCATACCATATATCATAACTGTTTCGTGGATACCAAATTGTCATTAATGTAATGACCTTTTTAGAATAAACTACTAATACTACTACAACGTGTTCAAGGTTTACAAAATTGAGAAGAATTACTGGCATCGAAAGGGGACGATGCATGAGAGTATTACCGTATGAGTAGTATATAGACCGCAAAAGCCCTCGCATTTACCTCAAAAATTTGCATATTGGGGAGGTCACGGGGAGGTCACAGAGGTCAAAGGTCATTGAGTGCACTTGAGTTGACCTGTATCCTTTCATCTTGTCTTTGACCTTGGATCATGTTTAGACATGTTCGGGTTTTTCCCATCACGTGCGGTATGACGTCACTTCCGGGCTGTGTGAATGGGGCCTGTGAACCTGATAGGACATGTACTGACCTGTTTGTGAGGGTTTCCCCCTACAATATCGTTCACTTTCGTGTGTTTCCGGTGAGGTGCGACGGATACGTCCGTGTTTTTTCGGTGAGATGGGAACATGATAGGCCATGTACTGTCTGTGGGGGTTTTTCCCCGCCAGAATTTCGCTGTCGTCTGCTTGGGGTTGTCACGTGCCGAACACCTGGCTCTCCGAATTGCAACATTGTTGCACGTTCTCAAGATGATAGGCCATGTACTGTCTGTGGGGGTTTTCCCGCCAGAATTTCGCTGTCGTCTGCTTGGGGTTGTCACGTGTCGAACACCTGGCTCCCCGAGATCAAGGCATGTCCAGACTTGCTCTTTTTATTGAATGATAGGAATGCGTGTACTGACCTGTTCATCATGACCTGGGTATGACTGTATGGGATGTACTGACTTGGTTCTAGGTTTTTTCCATCATGCGGCGGTCACGTGATTAGGAGTGCATGTACGGACTTGTATGCCGTCCATTCATTTGAGTCGGGGACCCTACGGAAGGATTTTGCAAGTCATGGGTGGGTGTATGTAAAATGAGGATTTGTCTCGAAAATATAAAAAGCGGAACACGGACTTTACCTCTAAAATAGAGGAAAACCTCTATCAACTCTATCCCAAAGGGCTAATATCGGTCCCTGGCTTATCGGGTTCTGCCTGGAGTGGGTGTATGTAAAATTAGGATTTGTCCCGAAAATATAAAAAGCGGAACACGGACTTTACCCCTAAAATAGGGGAAAACTCCTATCAACCCTATCCCAAAGGGCTAATATCGGTCCCCGGGCTTATCGGGGCCTGCCTATCAAGTCAATGGGGTGGGTGCATGTAAAATTAGGATTCTTTTCCGAAAATATAAAAAGCGGAACACGGACTGTACCCCAAAATAGGGAAAAACCCCTATCAGCTCTAGCCAAAATGGCTAATATCGGTCCCCGGGCTTATCGGGGCCTACCTATCAAGTCAATGAGGTGGGTGCATGTAAAAGTTTCTCCAGAAAAAATACAGAAAACCGAACACGGACTTTACCCCTACAATAGGGGTCTGTATTATACGATATAAGGGAAAATGCCTGTATGGGGTATGGAGATGGTCAATTCTGTTCGTGGGCTTTACTACGGCTTGTGGGGTCTCGTTTTTCTCGTCTCGCCAAGAAAATGACAATGGGAAGGGTCCCGGAGCGAATCGGTGAAATTTTTGGGAAAAGTCACCGAGGTCTGTATATAGGCTCATACTGGCTATATGGGGGGAGGGGTAGTCAATTTTTTTTTGTGGGCTTTACTATGGGTTGTGGGGTCTCGTTTTTCTCGTCTCGCCGAGAAAAACACAATGAAGCGGAGCGAATCGGTGAAATTTTTGGGAAAAGTCACCGAGGTCTGTATATAGGCTCATACTGGCTATATGGGGGGAGGGGTGGTCAATTTTTTTTGTGGGTGTTACTATGGGTTGTGGAGTCTCGTTTTTCTCGTCTCGCCGAGAAAAACACAATGGGAGGGGTCCCGGAGCGAATCGGTGAAATTTTTGGGAAAAGTCACCGAGGTCTGTATATAGCCCCATGTAGTCCTATACTGGCTATATGGAGATATAGGTTCAACCTGGGAAATTCACACACGTTCATTGTGATATGGGTTGTTGGGATTTGTTTTTCGCGTCTCGTCATTTAGAACACGATGGGAAGGGTCTCGGAGCGCAACGGTGAAATTTTTGGAAAAGTACCATATAGCGTTTTGGGGTCCAGGTGAGCCCCTAATGATCCTATGGTGTCGTATGAGGTCTTGTTTTGAAGCTCTCGCGGAGGAGCATCCGACTGCACTAATGATTCGTCCGTTTTCAATAGTTTGCGCATGCGCAGTTTGGCCGTAGTATAGAAAGCAGGCATTTTGGGGGGTACGTGGGGTGTGTTTGGGGTAGAGATGGACCGCTATGGGTCTGAATGGGTCGTGGGAGGTATCAAAGTGAAGCTTGTGGGCGGTAGAGTCAGCATGGTGTGTTTTTAAGTGCAAGTCTCGTCAATCTGCGCATGCGCAGTTGCTTGTAGTAAGTAAAGTTGCCATTTTGGGGCAGTACAAGAAGGTATTTGAGGTAGAGATGGACCATCCTTGGTCCGAATACGTCCTGGGAGGTGTCATTTTGTAGCTCTCGGGGTGTAGACCCCGATTTGGAGGCTTCCCACGTCACTTGTGACGTCATCGATGACGTCATCAGTACGAGTAGGAGCGAAAGTGGGCATTTTAGGGCACTGAAGGATGATATTTGGGGTAGAGGGGGACCATCCTTGGTCCGCATGCGTCGTGGGAGGTGTCATCTTGTAGCTCTTGGGGGCACATCCCGATTTGAGGGATGTTCACGTCATCTGTGACGTCATTGATGACGTCATCAATACGAGTAGTAGCGAAAGTGGGCATTTTGGGGCAGTGAAGGATGATATTTGGTGTAGAGATGGACCATCCTTGGTCCGAATGCGTCGTGGGAGGTGTCATGTTGTAGCTCGCGGGGTGTACACCCCGATTTGAGGCATGTCCGCAGCATCGGTGACGTCATTGGTGACGTCATCAGTACGAGTAGTAGCGAAAGCGGGTATTTTGGGGCAGTGAAGGAAGGTATTTGGTGAAGAGATGGACCATCCTTGGTCCGAATGCGTCGTGTGAGGTGTCATCTTGTAGCAACGCCCGCCAACACCAAGCTCAATGCTTCAACGCCCTGATGAAATAGCTCAGAAGCTCTGATTTTCTAGATATTCCATGGAATTGTCACTCATTCTTCGAAATGCAGTGACGTCCGTCGTTACGCCTTAACAGACCGGAGAGAGTACAACAACAACAAGAAGGATGAGACATGAGAGAACAACAACAACAAGAAGTTTTTTCATATAGTTTATTCTCCCCAATGTTACATCATACCCACGATGGGGGAGCCGCGTTGGGTATATTTACAATTCAAGAAGAATCTGGTCCAATCAGAGGCCACCATTTGCACCTGTCATATTCGTTCCTGTCTGTTAGATGTATTCTTGTCCAATCAGAAGTCTCCATTTCAGAAAGTTCCATCTTCGGTCATGTTCGCTTTGAACCGTTTATTCTAATCATCGTCGGGCAGCCCAGGATACCGTTGAGGCAACATATCCTCAGATAGTTGTTTGGGCATTCTGAGTATCTATCAGTGCATGGGTGAATACGATCACCCGATGGGAAGATCCGTAATTTGGTCACGAAGAACGTAACATTGGTCACCCTCTCCACTGTCCACTTAGTGTTGGGGCGTTGTTGTTGGGCCCATTTCAAGGGATCCACGGTGTCCAGTTTCTCCAGCATCGTCTCTAGCGACGCCCGGTTAATGATGGTAAACGGTTGGTAAATACCCGGATGTTACTGCTCGAGTAAAAATATCGGACTTGATCTGTCTCCTTATGCTGCAGTACATAACCAAACGCCAGATTTAATTTGAAGGACGTAGCTTGGTCATTGAAGATGGCTTCCACGTAGTTGCGTAGACGGGTGAGGTCAGTCAGTCGGAAATTGTAGATATCTTGAATAGGGCGATGACGGTGGAAACAGTGCCGTATCATGGGCCAATGGCGCTGATAGATGTCACTCACTGGATGGGCGTCCTGTAAGAGATCGCTGGGAACATCCACCGCATCTTCCAGAAAATGTTCGATGTTCGTTGTTGTCAGGCGTATGACTGGGAACAGTAATGCTAGGGACCGGCTGGATATCTAGGCTCTTCTGAACTGTGGGTATAGACGGGCTCTCCGTGATCGCATCGCCAGTGGCATTCGTCTCCCCGGGCTGATCTTCACTAGGTCTGACCCTCATGGGTGCCTCTTTAGTGGAAAGTTGTCGCTCATACCGTGGTGATGGACTATGAATCAAACGTTGGTGCTGTCTTAACTGACTGGGTCGTTTGAAGAGTTGACCACAACCGTTACATTGTTCCGTCGCGCCCTCGTCGAATGAGCGTTCGTGGCGCAGCAAATGATCCTCCCGATTGAATGACCGTGCGCAGGTTGTACAAGTATACCGAGCATCGTTGTGGGTGGAGGCCTCGTGGCGTCGTAAATTATCTAGACGAGTAAACAGCTTCTGGCAAGTTGTGCAAGAGAACATATCGGCTGTGGATCTGGAAATGATGAATGCCGTGAAAATTCCCACTTTTATACGTTTTTCCGTGACATTCGTGTCTTTTCGGCAACCTCTGTGTCTCTTCGGTCACCTCCGTGTCTTTTCGGTGACGTCCGTGACTCTTCGGGCACCTCCTTGTCTCTTCAGTAACCTCCGTGACATCTTCGGTCACCTTCGTGTCTCTTCGGTGACCTCCGTGACATCTTCGGTAACCTCCGTGTCTCTTCGGGCACCTCCGTGACATCTTCGGTCACCTCCGTGTCTCTTCGGTCACCTGCGTAACTACCCGGCTGTTCCCGTGTAAACCCGGATGGATCTCCGTGTCTCTTCGGTGACCTCCGTGACATCTTCGGTCACCTCCGTGTCTCTTCGGTGACCTCCGTGACATCTTCGGCCATCTCCGTGTCTCTTCGGTCACCTCCGTACCGTCAACGATCAGCATGTAGACATATAGAGTATGTACGGCATGTTATGGTATTCATCAGTGCATGAGTGACGCATTCAGCCGATGGGGGTGGTCGGTCAGCTTGGTAACGAAAAACGTAACATTGGTCACCCTCTCTACGACCCATTGTGTGTTGGGGCGTTGTTGTTGGGCCCATTTCAAGGGATCCACGGTGTCCAGTTTCTCCAGCATCGCCTCTAGCGACGCCCGGTTAATGATGGTAAACGGTTGGTCAAATACCCGGATGTTATTGCTCGGGTAAAAATATCGGGCTTGGTCTGTGTCCTTATGCTGTAGCACATAACCAAACGCCAGATTCAACTTGAAGGCCGTAGTTTGATCGTTGAAGATGGCTTCCGCGTAGCTGCGTAGACGGGCGAGGTCGGTCAGTCGGAAATTGTAGATATCTTGAATAGGGTGATGACTGTAGAAACAGTGCCGGATCATGGGCCAATGGCGCCGATAGATGTCACTCATTGGATGGTCTTCGTGTAACAGATCGCTAGGAACATTTATGGGTTCGTCCACGAAGTGTACTTTGCCCTCCACGTCGTCCAAAATCTGGCCCAAGGTCTTGTCGTCGGAATTTGACTGTTGAATTAGGGCGACATCATGATCGGCCCTCGTGCGATGGGCGGGAGTTCCCCCTGTCTCGATATTGGTGCCTCCGGACTCTTCTACCTGCAAACGTGGCTGCGGAACAGGGTGTCGTGTGCGTTGGTGTCGCAGCAACTGACTGGTCAGTTTGAAAAGCCGACTACATTCTTCGCATGGACGCTTGGGTACTTCATGGCGTGCACGTGTGTGGCGCTGTGAATGATCCGGGCGCTGAAACGACAGTGTACATATCGTACAGCTATACCGGGCGGTTCCTTCGTGCTTGGTAGCCTCATGGCGGCGCAAGTCGGGCAGACGAGTGAATGATTTCGAGCACGTAGTACAAGTGAACATCTTGGTGGTTTACAGAGTGTCTGATGAAACGGCCAGGCCGCTTCTCTTTTATAGCACGCTAGCTGGTATCATGTTCGGGCACCTCCGTGTCTCTTCGGTGATCTCCGTGACATCTTCGATGACCTCCGTGTCTCTTCGGGCACCTCCGTGACATCTTCGGTGACCTCCGTCACACCTTCGGGCACCTCCGTGTCTCTTCGGCCACCTCCGTGTCTTTTCGGGAAGTGACCGAAGGGACTCGGAAGTGAACGACATTGTGGGAGAAACCCCACAGACAGGTCCGTACATGTGCTAACATGTTCACACTCCGTCACCGAAAAGACACGGACTGAAGATGGCGGACCTCGCCCGGTGGTGGTGGTGGTGGTGGGAGCTCCCGTGTGGCAGAGCTCTTGGATCGGAGCTCTTGGAGCTCAAAGCTCGGAAGTGACATTTGCATATGACCTCTGTGAGGTCACTTCCGCTTCTGTTCACGTGACCGGAACTGACCTTTGACCCCGGCGCGCGCTAACAATACCGGATAAAATTGCGCGCCGGGGTCAAAGGTCAGTTCCGGTCACGTGAACGGAAGCGGAAATGACCTCACAGAGGTCATATGCAAATGTCACTTCCGAGCTCTGAGCTCCACACGCTTTGAGCTCCAAGAGCTCCGATCCAAGAGCTCTGCCACACGGGAGCTCCCACCACCACCACCACCACCGGGCGAGGTCCGCCATCTTCAGTCCGTGTCTTTTCGGTGACGGAGTGTGAACATGATAGCACATGTACTGACCCGTCTGTGGGGTTTTCCCCACAATGTCGTTCACTTCCGAGTCTCTTCGGTCACTTCCCGAAAAGACACGGAGGTGGCCGGAGAGCCACGGAGGTGCCCGAAGATATCACGGGGGTCACCGAAGATGTCACGGAGATCACCGAAGAGACACGGAGGTGCCCGAACATGATACCAGCTAGCGTGCTATAAAAGGGAAGCGGCCTGGCCGTTTCATCAGACACTCTGTCAACCACCAAGATGTTCACTTGTACTACGTGCTCGAAATCATTCACTCATCTGCACGACTTGCGCCGCCATGAGGCTACCAAGCACGAAGGAACCGCCCGGTATAGCTGTACGATATGTACACTGTCGTTTCAGCGCCCGGATCATTTACAGCGCCACACACGTGCACGCCATGAAGTACCCAAGCGTCCATGCGAAGAATGTGGTCGGCTTTCAAACTGACCAGTCAGTTGCTGCGACACCAACGCACACGACGCCCT